>JAPZEB010000006.1:19335078-19345486 GCA_029783705.1 Chaetodon striatus
GTGATCTTTTCCTTACCATAACCAAGATGTTTTTGTGCGTTAACCCCACCACACCTTCACCAAACAAAGTTTCAGTGTATCTGCTACAAAATAATGTACAAATGTAACATATTTGTGGTTTGTGGAACATTCAGTGCCAACATTTTTTCTGATGACTGGGTTGCATGGTATCATGTGACAGACCTGGAAGTTGTAATTCTACTGTTTGGCCACTACGTCAAATTGGCCTTTAGTTTGTAGCAACTTGAAATCAGCCTTGTCGCATGTAGACAATTCAACTCTTTTCCACGGTCTAGAGTTAAAAAAGTAAACCAAGAAAAAAAAATCTCAATAAATCTTTACATTTAAAAGCTGTATTTGTATACTTGCAATACTTAAAAATCGCAATACATATTGAATCGGAACCCAAGTATCATGATAATATCAAATCAGAAGATAAGCACACCGTCTGAGCCCCTCTTTATTCAGCAGCTAATTGCTAACTGTCTCTGTCTGCGAAAACCAGTGAAGTCACAGGCCTGAGTACCAAAACAAAAAGTTGAAAGATGCTCAAATGCTCAGTTGGGATGAGGGGAGAGAGTCTATTCAGTTCTCTGTGGGTTCATTACTGCAGGCAATACCTGTCACTTTACATGAAGTAAATAAATAATTTTTTATATGTAAATATTGATTAGTGCAGCTTTCAAGCCAAGTTAATTAGTTATCATTACTGAAAACTTCATCCCCAAATATGTTAAAGCCTTCCTGCTTTGCACTGACTGATTAATTTTAAATGTATCAGTTATTATTTTCCCTACAACCAAATTAATAGCTCAATCCATGAAACTTCTTTGAAATCATTCCAAAATTACAGAAACAGTAATAAAATAAAGTGTTACCAAATCTTACTGTCGAATATATACCAATATGTTCACATTAAAAGAAAAAAAAATTCCCCTTGCTATTTAAATGAACAAACCAATATCCTAATACACCATAATATGTGCATTTATTTTGCAGTTCTGGTCAATATTTTGTACCTCCCAGATGGGATAAAGCTCCGCTGTGAGTTTGTGCAGTGGTGTTAAATCCCAGAGTCTGACTTTTACACAATAAATAATGGTATGCTTAACAATAGCGATCATACAGCTCTGTAATGCAGAAATCATCATTCTTTTGTTTAGAGTAAGAATCGGTGTGAATCTTCCTCTGATTGGTCCAACAGGGACAGTGAGAATCAATGAAAATGATCGGAAGGGGAAGTCCGGTCTGATGACAGTTATTGGGAACAATAATGACATGTTATTTGTGAGTGGATCGAAATACAGATGCCATTTAAATTTTTGGATGACTTCTTGGACAACAAAAAGTAATCAGCACCATGTGATAAACCCCAGTTGGATCACGGCAGGAAATCAGAGTCAAATCCTTTGTGAGAGGAAAATGTTGCAGGTTGCTTATGTTTGAATATCGATCTGGAGAAAGCGGAGAAACTTTGTGAATTCTTGTGACCAGTCTGTTGGCCTTTTTTTTCAGTTTGTGTAGAGAGCATTGCACTATATTGATTGACACTGATTTTTCATAACACACACGCACGCACACACACAAAATATTTTGTACAGAGTAAAGAATGGCGACAATAATTGGAATACATAAATATATTTTCTTTTGATTTTATATGTCGTCACATATGTCAGATAGAAGAACGATATTACCCTGATTTGCTGAAGAAGAGCTTTATGGATCCACTTAGCTTTTATTGGACAAGAGTAGCACAAAGTTACACACTCTATTAGCTTAATAGTTGACTGTATAGGATTTATGTCATCAGAAATAAAAAGAATAAGGAATAGTTTTACTGGCGTGGATTTTCACTCTTTTCCTTGACTATTAAAATGCCACAGAGTCTCCTGGTTTGAATGTAAAGTTGCACAGCTTGCACCTATCATGTTAAATGTAAAAACCTGTGAGGACTCTTTCTTGTATCAGCCTCGTGATCGACTACAAAACACAAACACTCCGCTCTATTGTCGGCCAACCAGCGGCCCTTTAACCACTGTTGACCCCCTGTCAGACCTAGGCAAAACTGTAGCCGAAAAAATGCTTCAAATATTATCCCAAAAAATACAACTGAGTAGTTCAAATTTTGAAGCTGTTTTTCAGACATATTTCACCACGTCTGCTACTTCAGTCAAGGTTGTTTTGAGCCAATCAGGCTGAATGGTTTTGTTGTTGTTGACTGAATATTGGCACAACAATGTCATAAACCTTGGGCACACCCCTTGGCAACTGACATGTCTGCCGTGTTATTATTTTTGTTTGTGTGTAAGTGAAAAAGTTCAAAAGGCAATAAGTGTCCGGATTGAGCCTCCATTTGTAACTGGCTTGCCATACAGTACAGTGATATAGTAACTTCCCCTAAGGCGGCCCGGAACAACGTTTTTCCAAATGGGCTCTTCCTGGCCGCCCTAGGCTAAACCCCCTCCTCATTAAGTCACAAGTAGAAATCAGTTTACAAATGATAACAATATAGCTCTCTGGAGAAATGTGTCTACACTGTACATCACCCTGAAGAGGAAGCCAAAGCAGAATCAGTTTTTCCATAGGAAACCTCTACTGAAGGCAAATGAATCATGACGCCAAGGGGGTCAGCATCAGGATCAACGTAGGGGCCCTGGAATCAAAAACCTCTCTTTTTTTTTTTTTTAAGACCACGAACACCCTATCTGCACGGCCTCTGACCAGGAAATAGACCTATCCTGTGAAAACACCAAAAGTCAAGCAATGATACCGTCCATACAACACCTTATATCATTACATGGCTCCAGAAACATGTAGATCTAGCCCTCGTCAGGTCCTACACCTAATTCCTGCTAGTTTATAGACCTAGCCAAGTCAGGTAATAGACCTATCCTTGCAAGTAGTCATCAAGTACACTTGCAGCATTCACACCAGGCCTTTTAGCAGCAAATGGAAGAAGAAAATGCTTTTCTTTTTGTTTTTTTGTGTTTTTTTTTTTTCCTTTTTTGGACAAAGTGCTTTTGTTTTCAAACATATAAGATAGAGTATTCTATACATATATCTAACATTTAGAAGATACATATTAACTTATATATACTATTTACAAAAATGAATCACTAATAAGAAAATAGCTATGGACGGTAGGGGAGAGCAAGTCATTAGGCTACAACTAGACTAAGGAGTCAAATAAGAATCATGGATACTCATCATTCTAGTTTCAGAAAAAAAGCACCATTTCTCCCTTTTTAGACAAAACAGAAATCAGTAAAAATATATATATGTAGCACTAGCTGTTATTCAATCACATGATACAGAAAGACCAGCATCATCAGACATCAGAGTTCATTCTGTTATGGAGCGCCTACTTCACTTCAGACTAACCTGAATTCAGGACACGTTTGGTTGGAATTTTAAAGTTCCCAGGAATGGCTGCATTTCCTCTGAGGAGGCAGCAGGGAGGCAAGCATACGGGCATCATGCATTTCTAAAGGTTGGACATGCTGCCAATTTGTGGCCTGGATACTGTACCTGTGAGTGTTGGTGAATAAAGTTATTCTTAGCGGTTAGGAAGGGTGTGAGCTGAGGACCAAAGGGAAGGCCAGGCAGATAAAAATCCAGCAATGTGACCTCAAAAGGCAACCATGCCACTCCCAGGAAATGCAAAACTCAACCAACTTCATGGTCAAAACAGGGATTACATGTGAAAATCTGAATGACAATGCACAGCGTTGAATCCAGATCAGTCTGTGCCAGAATCAAAAGGCTTTGGCTTTCTTATGGAAACTGTCCTCACATCTTCGAGCTGTTGTCCTCCGAGTTCCTTGCTTTCCTGGACAAGTCCCTGTCCTCGCTAAACACAGCATGTCCTCATTCTCTTTATAGACCATTCAAACTAGACCATGGCTTCACTGTATTATGTTTTAATAAATCCAGTCTGACTTCTCTGTATTTCCCTCAACCAGCAAAGGAGACCGGAGGGGTCAAGTGTCGATTCATATATCAAACTATAAGATTGACTGGCTGCTCTTTAAGGCCTTTCTTCTCTTTTCTTCCACACCTCCTTCTCTCCACTCAGTGAATACTTCCAAACCAACAGGAAAGCTAGCAGGCAGCTAAAGTACAAAAATATAACAAGAACTTTTTTTGGGGGATTTTGTGTTTTTTCCTCTAAGTTCTTGATGCAAGGATAGGCTTTTGGAAATGTGTCATGCTTAAAAAAGAATCAATTGTCATGAAAAGTGGCATTTCACCATTGATAGATATATCATTAATGCTTCTATATACAGTACTTAAAAACACAATTCCATTAATATTTTGTTGATGAACTAGACCTCTTCTACAAACAGAAATCAAACAAGTGACAACAGGAACAAAACATTTTGGTTATTGTAGATGACATTTCGACAAACAAGCAAAAATGTAACATAGCTTATCTACTAGCGCTTTTGGGTTTTATCCTAGAAAGCGCCCTTAAAACAATTAGCATGTGGAGGGTAGGAATCAGTTCAGGAATGAAGTGCTTGCTAAGCAACACATCTACTGGAGAAGCCCATAGAAGGGGTTAATTTTCAGATTTAAAAAAAAATTTATGAATGTTCCTTTTCTGTACAGAATTGGACCCAAGCTAATTTCACAGTTCTATGAAGTTCCCTGACCCTCCCACATTTCTTACATTCAATACGGCGTCAGGTAAGCTGTGCAAAACCTTACTTTAACTGGCTGGTCGCCATTTCATTGCATGTGTCTTTGGTACAAAAAACAATCAAAATATAGTGTGCAAATATTTTTTTTGTAACTCTAAACGAAAAAATCTGTTAACCCTCCCCCAATCCCTAAAGACAAGAGTACCAAAAACCAAAAGTAATCTATTGCAGAGCCCTCCTATATACACAGACTCTGTGGCATCACGCAACGAGAGCTTCCACTTGTTTTATGTACATTCAGAATATCTTTAGACAACTGAAATACACAACGAACCCCACAAATGTCTCCATCGTCACACTAACAACTCCCTCAGTGTAAAGTAGTCCTCTCCTTGGCTGGACCTCAGGGAGCTCTAACCAATCACCTTCTCTCGTTCAGTCCCTCTCACACACTCACTCAGACTTACAGAAACACACACATACATACACAAGGCACAATGAATAGAACTCTGATCAAACACTAGTATGAACACACCAAACTGTTAGCCTGGTCTTCTCTACTGTACAAAAAGGGGAGCCGGTGCCGTTTTTCACTGGGAGACACTTCTATGTACAGTTTCCTAGAGGAGATGGATCACTGTCTATGTGTTCTTCTTCATCACCACCATTGTCATCTTCCTCACAGTCTGCTCCCATTCTGGAAAAAAAGCCTGTTTCACCCAGTCCAGTTATAACCAGCACAAGGCTGAAAAGCACCAAACTACATGCACTTCTTCTCCACATGGTCAGCTACCTTCTGTTGTTTAAGTTAACGTTGGCAAAATGAGCCGACAAGCTTCCTCCTGCCTGCTGCAAACTTCCACCCAGCAGGAAGTCTGACTTAATTGTTGAAGTTAACTTTATCTGCCTTTTTGTTTTGAGCTTTATTTTGCTAACTCTACATGTTAACAACAGCAGACCTGATTGGCAAACCGGGGATGGCATGAACATATTTAGGCCTTCAGTACAAAATATTTCCTGCCACCCCATAACGCCTCAGAGAATGCTGCTTTTTTTTTTTCTCTGCAGCTGTTTTCATCAAAGTACTTTACTGAGTGGGTCAATTTTAAGATCTTGAAGTTAATTTTTGTTGCCATGTGAGGCAAGCCTCCTATACGAAATGATAACTGGAACTTTTTCCAACCTTTGATGGTGTCTAATGTGTAACAATTCTTCCTCTGTCATTACAACCTCAACGAATTGTGTGAAAGTTTTCCAGTGGTTACACTCGTGTGACTGTCTCCATGTCAGCTCTGGAAGCAGACCTCTGACTGAACTGACCCTACACAACACTATGTTAAACACATCTAATAATCACCAGTGGATTTAGGACGTGCTATTAGCTATACACCTAACCATCCCTTGCTTTAAGAGGCGCTTTTCCCAACAGACGTTCATGATGGGTTGGGAGACAGTGACGCGCTGACTCTGCGCACAGCGTGCAGAGACAGCAAGCTAGGGTATATGCCATACAGGTGCATGGCTAAAACAAGCACACATACATACACACAGGGAGTAGTATGTGTGTTTGTGTGACTAACAATGTGTATGTATTCTCTGTTGGAGGGGCATGCAGAAGGGAGCATAGTTACAATGGAACAGCACGGTGGTAATATCTAGTCCACTCCTCTCAGTGGACCGCGGTTTGTCTAGATTTTGGAGGTGGGGACTCGCAGGCCAACCAGTCCACCGGTGGGATCGCCGCGTCCTGTATTCTCCAAGATCTTGTTGACGAAGTCTGAAGTCTGCCCAGCAACAGGTGATGCCACTGCACACACAGAAACACATAAAGAGAAATCTTAGACATTAAGGGTGCTTTCACACCTTAAGTTTTGTTCAGGAGAAAAATGATACAGGTAACACAGGTGACAGGTACCAGCATGTGAAATGTGAAACAAGAGGAAGCAACACACTGGATCATGTATACACGAACAATCAAAAACGCATACAAAGCAGCCCCCTACCACATATTGGCAACTCTGATCACCTGACTATCATGCTGACACCTGCATACAGGCCCAAAGTAAAACAGGAGCTGCCAACACTGAAGAACATCAGAGTGTGACCTCAGGAGGCTAATCCATCCCTGCAAGACTGTACATCCCTGTACATCAGGGAACTGTGTAGACCTTCAGGAATACACAGAGGCTGCCATTGGATTTATAAACAAATACATGGATGACGTGACTATGATCAGAACTGTCAAGTCACGTGCTAGCGACAAGCCATGGCTGACAAGTGAGGTCCTCCCACTGCTGAAGATCAGGGATGCTGCCTTTCAATCTGGTGACAAAGCAGCATACAACATGGCAAGGAACAACTTAAAAGAGAGGCATCAGAGAGGCTTAAAGGCTATATGAGAAAAAACTGGCAAGTCACTTTACAGACAACAAGGACACATGGCGCTTGTGGCAGGGTTTCCAGACAGTAACAGGTTATAAGCCCACTGTACAGTCAGGCCAAAATGACCCCGCGCTACCAGAGAATCTCAATACCTTTTACTCCCAGTTTAAGGCCACTAACAATAGGGGGGGCACACAGACTTCCATCATCGCCCACTATCAACCCTCAGAAAGCTGCTGGACCAGATAATGTACCAGACTGTGTACTGAATAACTGTGCAGAACAATTGAAGGATGTTTTCCCTCAGTCAAGCCACAGTACCCACCTGTTTCAAGAGTGCCACCATAATGCCTGTGGCCAAGAAACCAAATCCAACCTGTCTAAATGACTACTGCCCAGTAGCATTGACTCCAATAGCCATGAAATTCTTTGGACGAGTCGTTATGCAACATCTCAAGTCACGCCTCCCCACCAACCTTGATCCCCTACAATTTGCCTACAGAGCAAAGCGGTCTACGGAGGACGCCATATCCGCCCTGCTCCAACTTACTCTGACTCACCTGGAAGATAAAAACACCTATGCCAGGATCCTGCTAATTGATTTTAGCTCAGCATTCAATACAGTCTTCTCTGGTGAAGAAGCTGCAGCTGCTGGAAATAGACCATCTGCAACTGGATGCTGAACTTCCTGTCACAACGCCGGCAGACAGTCAGAATTGGCAGCACCACCTCCAAACCTTCTGTAGTGAGCACGGGATCGCCTCAGGGCTTTGTACTAAGCCCACTATTGTTCACACTGCTAACACATGACTGCTCTGCATGCTTCAATACAAACCACATCTTGAAGTTCACTGATGACACTACAGTTGTGGGCTTCATCAGCAACTGGGATGAGAGAGCATACAGAAGTGAGGTGGAGCAACTGACAGCCTGGTGCACAACACATAATCTCACACTTACTACAGACAAAACTAAGGAGATGGTTGTGGACTTTGGGAGAGCTACTTCCACTCATAACCCACCACTAACCATCAGGGGATCTGTGATAGAGAGGGTAAAGTGCAAGTTTCTAGGTGTGCACCTGAATGGCGACTTGACCTTCAGTGACAACAATACAGCTGTCATCAAGATGGCACAACAGCATCTCCACCTCCTTTGTAGACTGAGGACAGCAGACTTCTCCACCCTAGCACTGAAAATCTTTTGCAGAGGAACCATCGAGCGCGTCATCACATACTGCATAACTTCCTGGTTTGGTAACAGCAGGTCAGATGAGAGGCACAAACTGAACAGGATTGTGAGAACAGCAGAGAGAATCATTAGCACCTTGCTATCATCTCTGACAGACATCTACAACCAACGCTGCATCAGCAGAAGGCGCCTCCCATTTCTCACACAGCCTGTTCTCTCTCCTGCAGTTGGGGAAAAGGTACAGGAGCATTCGCTCCAGAGCCACAAGACTGCTAAATGGCTTCTTCCCCACAGCAATCAGGCTGCTTAACCAGAACATGTGAACAGTGACTCTTACCTCAGAATGTGAACTTGCTTTTAATGACTGCATTCTTTTAGTCCACACTGCCTTCTAGTCATGTTTTTTATCTATATTTATTCCATACCCATATTTATTTCATACCTTTAATTATTTATTCTATTTATTATCATCTTACTATTGCACTATATGTTCTTTCTTATATGTTGCACAAATTGTTTTTAAATGTTTTGGTTTTTTGCTCGGGGTATGCGAAATGTCATTTCGTTTTTGTGTTGCGCATAAAAATGACAAATAAAAGGAATCTGAATCTGAGGTAAGTCGGACAGTTCTGGCGATTGTCATCCTGCATCAACAGGACCCACATGTAGAAGTCAAATACTGGTGACTGACAGAAGTTTCTGCAGCACTTCAATGCTTCTTAAAGTGTTTATATTTATGTTCTTTGGTGTCACAAAGAGCTCATAAAGAAAAAATTGATTGTAAGCACTATTAGTAGTAAGCCTTTCTCAGCCCGCGAGTTGATCACGTTATGAATAATGACTAACACAGAGATGGGATGAAAAGAAGGCGTCTTGTACAGCAATGATTCGGGGCTTAATTCTGTGAGATCACTATCACACACTTTTTAATGAACTTAATGAGATTGACAAAGTACACAGTGTCAGTTACAATCATGGCTGTTTCAGCAGCTTTTTAGTGAGGGAAAATAACCATGCTGATATATGTTACCATGGTTACATGTTTGCATTAGTTATACAGGTTATACGCTACACTTGGCCTTCATACAGATCAATTATAAGATCATGGACAGATTTCATGATCAGCAAATGGATTTATTAATAGTTCAGCTTTTGAAATTATGCTAAAATCACATATATAATATTATAATTGGTTTGTTTTCTTTCTCAACACAAACAAACCACACCAGAGTCTGCTTGGAAGCGGACCAAGACCAAATTTCTTAAGTGGTTTCAGTTTGGTTGTTTGGTTTGTACCAGGGTTTGATTGACACCTGTCACACCAACCCAAATAAGCCGTACTAACCAGGCAAACAGACCTGAGTTCCATTTAACCGAACCAAGTGGGTTGGGTGTGAAAGCACTCTAAAAGTTGTTTATGCAACCTCCTTATGTCAAAAAAATGTATATAATGCTTTTGTGCAGAGAGGATACTTGATTATTATCGATCACCTCACTGTTCACACTGAGCTTCATTTAAAGTGTTAAATACTTTCATCCATAACATTTTAACCAGAAATTATTTCTTTTTTGACTGGGAACTTCAATATCCTTGTAAAAGGCATTAACCACCTCTGAATTATTTAGGGACTGAGCTGAAGGCCAAGGGCACCTCTAAAAGAGGTGCCCATTTGCCCTATTGTTTTTGCTTCGTTTATTAGGGACCGAGCCGAAGGCAAGGCCCTATTTTTTTTTTACGGGCCGAGCCAAAGGCAAGGCCCTATTGTTTTTGCTTTTCAGCTACTTTCTTTCTTCCACCAATTAAAGTCCACATTTGACCCCCTAAACATGCTCAAAAACCAAAATTGGCACACAGGTCAGGAATGGGAGAAAATTTGCTAGAATGCACACATTCACCCCTCAAGTGCCAAAATGAGCTCTCTAGCGCCACCTAGGCACACAAAACACCCAAGGCCCTAAATCCAACAGGAAGTGAGATATTTGCCCTTTCACAATAAGATTCACCCAAAACTGTGTTTTCTTCAAAAAAACTTCTCCTTCAAGGCCGTTTATTGTACGTTGTAAGTTGATGACGCACACACATCCTGAAAAGAGGAAATACTTTATAACTCAAGAATACATGCTCCAATCTTCCCCAACTTTCACAGGATTGATGACAGTCACGCTCTGAAGAGATCTACATGTCAATAGTT
>JAPZEB010000006.1:19602104-19612521 GCA_029783705.1 Chaetodon striatus
GCCCATGGACAGGCGCCCCGAGCAGTTGGGGGTTCGGTGCCTTGCTCAAGGGCACCTCGGCAGTGCCCAGGAGGTGAACTAACACCTCTCTTGTTACCAGTCCACGCTCCATATTTTGGTCCAGCTGGGGACTTGAACCAGCGACCCTTTGGTTTTCCAAGCCAAGTCCCTATAAACTGAGCTACTGCCGCCCGTAGTTTGATAAAAAGAAAATACTTTGGACATGAAATTGCTCATAACAAGTTCTGTAGATTATCTTGAGTGACTGGGTCATGATCATTGGAAAGAGACATTTCTATTGAGTTTTTCCATTTTTTCAATTTATTTATTTTTTTTTTTGGCAATTTGAGCACCTCAAGCCGAGTGTCATCTAGTTCCATTACATTCAAAAGAAGGCAGACATCTCTACAACTGATATCTTTAACAAATAGCGTATCAGTTAAAAGGAAAAATACAAATTTTTGATTTTAGGGTCAACTGTCCCTTTAAACATGACCATGATTATTCCGTAAACCTGAAGTGTTACTTTATGCCTAATCCTTATCAAACATTTTGCATAGCATTGTCAGATTCATAAAATTGATTTATTTTTCAACTGTATTTTGTTTTAGGGTGGAACAGAAAAGTGATGTTCAAAGATCATTTTGATGTCTATGTTCTCATCTCCTGGAAACTGTGTGTACTTGTTTTAGATCAGGAGCAACGCATTCTATTGTTTTGAACCCTAAAAGATTTCTTGATTTTTTTGTTTAATCAAGATCAGGTTAAATTTTATTCTGAGAGAAGGTTTGCCACCATGCAAGTCCTTTAAAACACTATATGGCAGCTTCCAATCCATCCTAATTGTACTGATGAAGGTGAAGGGTGGAGAGGATTGAATTGGCTCTGAGGCTCAGAGGAGGAAGAGGGGTGGGATACACACACACACACAAGTAGAAAAAAAACTGGCATGCACTCCGAAATTCACACATATGTACTGCAAGTCTGTCAAAGCTTTCTTGCGTACATCAATTATGAATAAAGGTGTAAGCAGGAGGGGAAGGATAAAGCCAGGGGGATGGGGCGCAGTGATAAAGAGAGAAAGGATGAGCGTGGGAGGGAAAGCTAAAACAAGAGGGTGAGAGGGAGGGGAGGCGATGGGAGGGGAGAGGTTTGGGTGGGAAGAAGAGGAAGGGTAGATGTCTCTGGTTTCACAGACACAGATGGCAGAGGTGGAAAGAAAGAGACTGATACGTTACACCTTACACATTGTCTCTACTAACTGCTGCTCTGCCTTTCTTTCTGCTCTCTCTCTGTCATTTCCTTTCTGCTGCTCTATGAACTTGGTCACTACATGGCCCCGGCCCCAGCCCCGGCACCAGCAAGAGGTTAGAGAGGAGGAAAACCGGAGATGGGTGAAATGGGAAAATGGGGAGCATGGGACAAAAGCAAGCCTGAGGATCGAGGGGTGGGAGGAAAGGGGGGATGGGGGTAGATGAGAAGGGGAGATTGAGGGAGGACAGAAGAGGAAGAGGAGATGGGAGCAGAGTGAAAGATGTTATAAATGGAGGAGTAGTGGGAAGGAAAACGAGGGGCGGGATGGGGGTAATGTAGCACTTATTGCTCTGGATCCTGGTGATCTAATCATCTGCTGTCCCCCTGCATCTCCCCTCCTCCCACCACACACGCACACACACACACACACACACACACACTTGTAAACAATAGTCTCAATAGCATGAATTGAAGATGCCATTTATACTGGATCTATATGTGAAAATCTAAGTAATAAAGGTTAACAATAGCTTTAGCTGAGGTCAACCAGTTGAAACAATTACTCAATTAATCTCAATGTGAGAATTTGCTGCTTTTCTCTGTTTCCTACTATTGTAAATTAAATATCTTGAATAAGCAATAGGACTGTAATTTTTGGACTCTGGGAACAGTTTCCTGACAATGTATGAAAAAAATTCCCAGAGAAACCAAATATGTCAGGCTGAATTGGTCTATAAAATGATACACAAAATATTTACAATATCTAAATTTTACTGAACAGAAAACCTTCTGTTGCATATCTCACTTGGTGTAAACATCATGTAGCTTCCGTAACTAGCTGGAACAAGTTACAAATCTTAATATGTGGAATAAGATATTTTTCCCAACCTTGAACTGAAGGCACTGTTTCTACAGCCAACAGTTGTGCTAAACACATGATATAAACAGTGCAGCAGCCTCTTTCATCCATTCTGTAGTGAAACCTTTTATGTATTCGTGCCAGAGCTCCAACCAAGTTTGCAATTCAGGTCTGTGTGGTGGCAGATTGGCTGGGAGCATATGGCTAATAGCACCACCATGACAATGAGCCACACTGATTAATGAATGCCCTGAGCTCTTTGTGTGTGGGTTCCACGTTGCGTGTTGTGTGTGAGGCCCCCGCTGCAGAATCAGCATGTGAGAACACGAGGCAACAGCCATAACTTTGACCTCGGTGGCTGCCGCAGACAGGCGAGTGTTTACACTCGTTGCAGAAGTCATACTTTCCGCACTGCTGCTGCTGCACTGTTGCTCCGCCGCGGGAAATGTTTGAATATTGGGGGCCTTTCTGCTGTACAAATTCATGTATACTGTACATAACAGTTTATTCGTGTTTACAGTGCATTCCAAACATGATGAACGACAATAAATAACAATAAAATCTGTATTTATTCATAAGTTCCTTCTAAATCATATAAGAATTTCAATGGGTTTTCTATAGCTTAAAGCTATGTAACTGAGCTGCCTGCAGATTATTCAGTGAGCTATAGAAAAAGTATTAGTGGGCCTGATTTCACAGGTAAAATCCCTGCTTGTGCATATAGATGAACCCTAATTTATATTGTTACTGTTAAAGTTGTTCAGGGACAAGGTTAGGGAATAAGAACAACTTAATTCATGTGCTAAATTTGAATTTTTTTAACTGTGGTGTGCATGAGGGAGCATGCATATGCATACTTCTTTGTGTGTGTGTATATGTGTTTAAGTGAGAGGGAGAGAGACCCTGCCTATATTTTATAGTCAGATTGTGGAGTAAGGCCCATTTGTTAGCCATGAAACAACAGGAGGGTTCAGATTGACTAATGAGTTTCTCTGTGTCCTAATTAACCAGGCGTCACAGACACACACACACACACACACACCACGCATGCATCCACACACACACACACTTCCTATTGTATAGGATGGGTTGGTAAAATGCCTCTATAAATAGATCTCTTTCCTCCCAACCTACTTCCCAAGAAATTCATCTTTAGATTATAATTAAAGCAACGACTCTGAGACTAAAACTCATCTTCCTCAACAGATACGGCCTCATGTGGATGCGTATGTATGAGTCTGAGTGTGTATGTGTGGGGGGGTTAATGAGGGTGACAAAATAAGAAATGTATTGAGAACAGAGAGGTGATTGGTGAGAACTTTCTGCAGACGAACAAAGTATGTTGCAGAAGAAAAGGTGAGGGGAGAGGAGAGGCGATAGAATGAAAAGTAGAAGCAAGAACAACTGTTTCAAGATAGATGGGAGAGGAGGAGGATTTGGGAGGAAGAAATGATTTTGATGCACTCAGTCACCTGCACATGATCTCATGTGTCAGCAACACTCTGCACATCTCTGGGTTCTTGTCTTGGCCTTCATAAACAATTGCCTGTTAAGAGAGACACAGAGACAAAGTAGAGAGGAGAAGAAAACACATTGTTAGCTCACAGACAGTAAAACTAAATGCACAGAGCTCAGATCTAACAAATAGTCCTCTCCATCCTCACTAGGGTGCTAGTTTCAAGTGTGCTCCATCATCTGTCTTAGGTCTTTGACTTAGGATGTCTGTGTTTTGCGATTGACCCAAAATTAGCCATTTTACTGCAAATGTTGATATGTGATAGCCAAAGTTAGATCAGTACAATTGTCTTGATGTGTTTGTGAAATAGAGCCGTCAGCAGCAAAGAATGTTGTAAATTGGAGAAAAGATATTGTGTCTATTGTGTTGTTGTCATGGTTGTGGTATTTTCATTGAGAATTTAACCAGGACATCCCTGTGAAGATGTACATTTTTTAACTTGGTGACCAATATCAGCCACTCAAGAATTTTGTGATTCAGCCAACCCCTGTGAATTCTGCCTGACCTTGCACATATTTTCACTTAATCACCCCGATGTTTCCACAAGTCTGACCAATCATTGTTGTTTCCCTTGAGTTTCGCTAATCATAGCAGTCCCCAGCACAACGTCACTAAATGTAAATGTGTTGTTTCTGGTTGTGAAGATGCAGACGTGTGTGACACGAATGTCTAAAACTTACCAACCAAAGTTAATGCTAAAGACCATGCAGGCTAAATACCTGATGTTCTACATGAAAGCGGTGGTAAGCTGTTATGGATTGTGTGCAACATTGTGGTGGAACACAAACAACATCCATTGACAGACACTTTTCTACTACAAAACACACATGGAAAATGGCTGAAATGCGTGGACAACAGACAGATCATGATGATGGAGGTCACTGCATCGACATCTACTGCAAGTACTGAAAGGTATGTTATGTTAGTGTAGTGTAAATCACAAACTCCAAACTGTGCAGTTTTATTCTCACTGGAACAAGTTACCTTTGATTTTAAAAGAATTAAACAGAAAAAAAAAAGAAAAGCTGCCATGAAATCAGCCATCAGTAATTGCTGGAGGAATTGCAATATATAGTTTTGACACAAAAAATTAACAAAAAAAGCTAAGTGATTTCCTAAAACAGCTGGGCACTGTAGTTTTAGTAAATGTAACTCAAATAGGAGTGAATAGTGCATTTGCTGGAACTTTTTAACTGTGGATTAACACACATTAGGTGCTCTAAGTAAGTATTTATGTGGGATTATCTGCAGATAAACTAAATAACACTACACACTAATAAATACACTACAGTGCCAATGCTAATAAAGGGACATGTCACCCTATTCAAAAGTGTGGTTCCTTGATATGTTTTTAATAGACAACAATGGAGCTCTGTGGCACAGAGAAATTAACTATTTCGTTCTTTGGCAATAAGTAGTGATTAGTGTGATCAATTCACTGTTGGAATTTGCTGACAATATTAAATGTTTACAATAACACCTGCCCTATCTATCAATTACAGGAAAATCTCCAGAAATTACTTGCAACCTCATAATATATAACTTCATATCATCCATCCATTTTCTAACCGCTTATCCTCTTGAGTGTCGCGGGGGGGCTGGAGCCTATCCCAGCTGACACTGGGCAAGAGGCAGGGTACACCCTGGACAGGTTGCCAGACTATCACAGGGCTGACATGTAGAGACAAACAACCATTCACACCTACAGACAATTTAGAGTCGCCAATAAACCTATCCCCACTCTGCATGTCTTTGGACTGTGGGAGGAAGCTGGAGTACCCGGAGAACAGGGAGAACGTGCAAGCTCCGCACAGGAGGGCTCCCGCCCACGGGATTGAACCGGGAACCCTCTTGCTGTGAGGTGACAAATTAATAAAGTCAGACTGAGCACAAGCAGGTTGTTCATAATAGATGTTCACGATAGATGCAAGTCATTGTCTGCATCAGTGCATGGATGCATAAAAACTTATTTGCATGTTTTCAGACCACTGAACTCTACATCTACCAAACTGATGAGAGGAGATGACTAGATTTCATAGCACTGTATTGTGGGCAAACACAAAGATGTCAAACTGAGAGGAATTAGATTTTTTTTTCATGCTGTAACTGTGGTGTTATTTTCTTCCATCAGGGTGTTTTGGGGATAACAGGTTAGTTCCCTCTTCACCTCAAAGAACACGTAGTTTAGCAGTAACACCTCCACTTCACATACACACACTCACACCCATTGTCTTCACTGTGAGTCTGTCACCCCCCACTACCACCACCACACACGCATGCACCTTGTTCACACACCTTGTTTCAGAAAATCCAAAAAATGACAACAGCTCACATCAGGCGAAGTCATGTGTTAAAAAGCCCAGAGCTGTATGTTCACAGAGCTTTGGCCAAAGTTTCAGCTGATGCTTTACCTGCTTCCATTATACAATCCTCCTGCCTCTGGAAAGGAAGCTCAGAATAAAGCGAAAGCACAAGTCACACACCACTAAGCTATCTATCAGTCAATACACATACCCTGTCTGTCTTTGGTCTATTCCAGTCTGTTTGATCTGTCGTTCTAAACTCCAGCAAGTCTCACCAAGTGACAAGCTCACTTTTCTCAGAGAGTGCTAAAGAAGTTTCACTGTCCTCTCCAATAGTCTTCAGCAGGGGGTTCAGACTACCTGCTGCCATCAACTGAGTATTAGTTTGAGTTTGTAAATGAAGGTCATTTAGCTTAGTGAAAGCTTAAGGGGACAGATCACCCCAAAAATCAAAAACACAAATGTTTCATCTTACCTGTGGTGTTTATCAGTCTAGATTGTTTTCGGGTGAGTTGCCGAGTGTTGGAGATATTGGTCGTAGAGATGTCTGCCTTCTCTCAAATATAATGGAACTAGATGACACTCAGCTTGTGGTGCTCAAAGTGCCAAAAAATAAATTTGGGAAATTCAACAGCAATGTCTCTTTCCAAAAATTCTGACCTGGTTACTCAAGATAATTCACAGACCTTGTTGTGAGCAGTTTCATAAAGGAGCTATTTTCTTTCAACCAAACTTCACCCACCAGTTGTATCACCATGCAGAAGAAAGCATGCGTCTACTCATGGACAAGAGGCTCGTGCTTGTGACAGTGCAACATATAAACATTAATGGTGTCCACCTCAGCTGAGCAGTAATGTTAACTAGCTCAATGGTGCTAGTAGATGCACGCTTCCTTCTGCATGATGACACAGTTGCAGCTGTAGTTCGGTTGATAGAAAATTCTAAATTAGTTCTGACATGAAACTGGTCACATCAAAGTCTTTGAATTTCCTTGAGTAACTGGGTCATGATTTCTGGAAAGAGACATTGCTGTTTAGTTTTTCAAATGTAGTTTTTGGCACTTTGAGCACCACAGGCCGAGCGTCATCTAGTTCCATTATATTGGGAAGAAGACAGGCATCTCTACAATTAATATCTCCAACACCCTTTAATGAGTCTAAACAATATGCAACAACTTGTGCTGACAATATGAGAAAACTTTCCCCCAGTGATTGCTCTCTTTTTTCTTTTTCTTTTTTTTTTTTTTTTGGTTTAGAAAGGTCACAGATTTTTTTTTTCTTTTCACAAATCCTTCACACTAAAAAAGCAAAGCGGAAGGCTGCATAGCTCTGATGTCATACATCACATGACAAGACCCAGTTGATTCTCAGTATACTTTTGCATGGCAGTGAAGTTTGACATTTGTAAAAAATTGGGCTCAAACGATTCACAGATTATGCGGTTGTGTGAAGAGGTAGAAAAGGACTTTTACAGACTGGCATTGTAAAAATCTTGCCTATGAGCTTGGACTGTCCCACCAGGGGCCCCAGGGCGAACATGTTCCACATGGGCCCCACCAAAATGTTGACTGAGCCCCTCATTTGTAGAAACTACAACCCAACAAGGTCCTCAGAAAGTAGCTTGGAGCTTTGCAGCATTTATGGAGAGCAGCAACAGGGCCTGTGCAGTCTGAGGGCCCAATTTCAATATTGTTGTAGCCTTAAGCATTTCATACTAATAGCTAGTTGGAATTGGAGCCAACTAGCTATTGGAGCCCCCATTTGTTTCAGGGCCCAGGGCCCCTGTCAGTTACAATTTTGAGTGCATGTGCACATATTCCAGTTGCAAAAAAAACTTCTGCAGAAAATGTATCAATGCACGAATCTGGAGCCTGAAGGACTCCAGTGCTGTGTATGCCCAGTCAGTGCAGGCATGAGCTGTGTGATATGAAACAAAAATAATGTAATTTCCAAGCAAAAGTGGAACTGCAGAGCAAGAAAGACCTGGTGCTAAGCTAAGATTTCAGGACACTGTTCTACATGAAATGCTGTAGGTGACAGACAGGATGGCACAGCAAAGGCTGATGTGCAACTCCAGCCAAACAGGAGGCTAATGAATCAATCCAGAGAGCAGAATAAACGATATTCATACTGAAAACAGTTCAACTGGCTGTGGCCGAAGCAAAGAAGGTCCTGTCGACATACCACTGATGCTGATCCAACACCAAGACATATGAAACTGTTTCTCTAATCCCTCTCCATCACAAACTGAACTGTAATATTTTCCTTCAGTTGTGGCCTAATGAAAACAAATGTGAGTGTGGGAACTGTAGGAAAAGATACAGGAGAGAGAATCTGAAGAAGAAACGCACTTTATAAGTCATAGTTCTGTTTATGATTAGACCTGCTCATTGTACCATGGGAGAAGTGTGGGCCAGGCAGCTTCCTCTGAATTCCTTTCCTACCCTGGACAAAACATGCATCAATGCCATCTCAACCTCTCTTGTCTTCTCCCTTTATGCACTTTTGCTCTTTTGTTCTCTCTCTTTCTCTCTCTCTCTCTCTCTCTCTCTCTCTCTCTCTCTCACACACACACACACACGCGCGCATGCACACACACACACAATAGAAAACCTTCACACCTTGGGGCAGGTGAATACATTTATCTTTATGAACATAATTAGGTCTGATGTAACTGAGCTTTTCTCCAAAATCACAGAATAGTTCAATAAATCCTTACATACCTTTTTTTATGTTTCTTAAATCTATCACCTCTGCAACAGACATTTCATACAGCAGTTCATACAGCATTAAACTAGAGACCATCTCATGATATGGTCACTCCAATCACCATAGAGCGATTCACGCCTTAAAATGAATGTGGATCAGGGAAGTAAAGAGGAGGGACAATGGCCCCTTGCCCACTTCCAACCCACTACTTCCTATTCCCAGCCCTATGGCTCAGACCAAACCCATCTTCAAACTCTGACTTGATCATGATCTCATCTCCACACCTGCAACTTTCATGACTTCACCGCTGTGACGCTACCGCAGTGACAAAATCTCATACAGACAGACCAAAAAGCATCTGGCAAAATACTCCAAACAGCTTCTGTGGTAGTTCCCTCTACAGTAAGTGTCACCAGGATCACATTTTGCTACAATGACACACACACAGACTGACAAGAAGAAAACAATACTAGCCCCTCTGTTGCAGCTGGTAAATATAGAAGAGTTCATAGTGCTGATACAATGACACACACATTACTCATATTTCCTTTATCCCAGTCGACCATAACTTTAGCTGGATAGAGGACAGATGTCTGTGAGCAGCAGGAGTTCTTCAACAAGAGGAGGGAGAAGTGAAATATTTTGTCTAAACTCATACAGCAAAGGCAAACGTAGCAGAAAAGTCAGTAGTGCTGAAAAAACATCTCTGTTTTGTGTTAAATCTTGCAAAATTTAATCTGATCTTGTCAAGTTTCTACCAGCAAAACTGGTGCTAACAATGCAGCTTATGTAATGGATCATTTTCTATGCAGGAAGTGATAAACTAAGTAAGCAGGTCACTGTTTCACTATGCAGATATACAGTAGATCATATCCACTTCTTTTCCAGCTGACTCCTTACTTTGCAGACTGTTGAGTCGTGTCCCTTTATGCCAGACCGGGGTCAGAATCTAACAATCCTTGCCTTGTTTTGACCCTGGTTGGTCAGCAAGGGTGCCCCTCACTGCATCATAACTGCTCAAACACTGTGGGATAAGAACAGTTCCCGATCACAGAAAAATGAACTAAAACTGAGGTCTGAAGTTTCCAATATCACTTGGTCTATCCTGCTTGGCAATCTGAGACATCTGGAGCTCCAATCAGGAATAAAAAACTGACAACTCAAAGAACAATCTGAAAATAAAATTTAATCCCGCCTCTGTGGCAGGCTCTTGTGTAACCATGTAACCTCTTCTCCCATAACTTCTTCTACCATCCCAGCCCATGTTAGTCATCATCACACTGTCACCTCGCTCGCTCTCCTCTTGTCTTTCATCTGCTTTTTCCTCCTCTGCCTCCTCCCCCTCTTCGCCTCACCAGGCCTTTCATACAGCATCTCTACCGCTCTCCCCTCCACCTTTGAAGTGGCGTGACATGCGCGGCATGTAAACAAGGAGCCGTTAAGCAGGGAAACACACTTCCTCCTGCGTTAGTGTCAGGTCGTCTAGCAAGCTTGTGATCCGACAGGGCCGCAGTGACAGACGCTTTATTCTCCGGGATAGAGTCGCGATCAACCAACACTCAACGCTCTGCTTCTGTAGACTGGGAAGCACTCTCCCCCTCCATTTAACACAATCAGTGCTGGCCCTCTCACCGCACACACAAAGCAGGTAGACAGACAGAAATAGCAGAATAACAGATGTAAGTGCCAAATGTTGCAGGCTTTACTTTCCCGAGAGAAGAAACACAGTCAGAACTGTGAAATAAACAGAATCAGTGATATGAGCCTAATAGATCGG
>JAPZEB010000006.1:19736092-19750655 GCA_029783705.1 Chaetodon striatus
GAAGGCAGGTTTAAAAGTTTGGACCTAGAATTTGAGAACATCATGACTTTCGTTTTGTCTGCATTTAAAACCAGTTTCAAATCATGAAAATGTTGTTGCACTGTGTTAAAATGTGTTTAGTAGAATTGCTTTGACTAGCATTAGGACCCAGTGGATCTGCGAATGATGAACCAGCGGCTGTCGAGTCAAACTATAAACTGTAGCGGCCACTCTGACTCACTTGGCCGCACGGAGGCTGACAGAGCTGGGCTATGTCTGCGGCAGAACACGCCTCACATGTCCACAACCCTAATTTTTGAAAGAAACGATTGAGGGATTACAACCGGAAATAAGAACGCAGACCTTTAAGTATCCAACGGCATGGACTCCAAACGCCAAAGTGGTGAGTAACAGTCTCTCTTTAAATATTATTTGCGACAAAAGAACTATCACTCTAACCGTGTTATAACTTTATGAAGACGCCATTATAAATATGAAGGGATAAATGTGCACTGAAGTTCCCTTCTGAGAGATGAATGGTCGCAACGCGCGAGACTATTGAAAACTGAATAAATACACTACACTGTTATTAATAACCATATGTGTGTCACTTAAAAGCACCACAAAAAATACATAGTAACATTTTAAAAACAGAGATACAACAGTGTTTTTTTTAATTTCTACTCTCATAAAAGAGGAAACACCATCACTCAGTCCAAACCGCCTACCGACCTAATAACCCCGGTTGACTACTGGAGTAACGGGAGAGTGATGTCATAACACCAACCGGCGTGTAACACATACACGCCGGTTGGTGCGCTGTGTGTGTATGGATGTATCCTCGCTCAGGTAGTGTGATGCAATCTGATACCAACAGAGAAGTGCCAAACTGGAAGCAGCAGCGCCACTGGAAGTGTAGCAGCAGCAGCTGAATGGCTGCAAATAGGAAGCTGCATTATGTCACACCAGGTGATGGAGCAGTGGCCTGAATTGAAAATCTGGCAAACGGGGATCACACGTGGCTATTTGAAGGGAAACAATGACCATTTATGAAGCATTCATTCATGCTTTGTTAAAACACCCCTGCATGTTGCCAGTGTGTAATTGATTAAATGGGCTCATTATTTAGGTATATGAATTTGAACGCAGAAAAATGGTGTCAGATGCCTTAAATAAAAGGATAAATCAAGGCAGGGGGTGGGGTCAGCTCTTATACAGCTGTGTAATCAAAATTATCATGTGATGATGGTGATGATGATAATACAATGAAAATTCAATCAGTAGCCTGGGCTATTATTTGCTTAAGTCACTGAACACAACAGGCTTATATTTGGGGCAGGCTTCTATATGGGACAGGCCTTTAATTCCTTTTGCACAAAACTGTTGCTCGGCAAAAATGGGAAATACGATCAAATTGTTTATTTAAACCAGTATGAATATTTTGTATAAAATTAGGTTTCAAATAGCATATCAGTTATGTCTTGTGTTATGTTATGACGCTTGTTCCATGTCACCCAAGGATAACAGCAACCAGGATACCAACACAATACCTCTTTCTTCTGTTAAAACAATCTTCATAACATGGAGTATTTTTTTTAAAAAACACTTTTGATTTCTTTGATTGGTGAACCCTTACGGACTAAAGAAGTGTAAATAATTTACCAGGTAATCAAGGAATGGACACATATTCTGCCTTTATGACAGCTTAAGAGGAAGGGGGCCACCACTTGTTCTTTCGTTTTTTGGTTAACTTTTGACTGAGTTGCCATCATGTTCACATTCATATTGCATAGCGCAAAGTGTTTCATACTTCAGCAGCATTTAAAATCAGACATGGTTGTTGAAGATTGTGATTAAAGGCTTCAAAGGGCTCTTAATGCACACAATATTTTTTGGGACAATGTTTTAAATACTAATTTTGACTTTTCTGAGTGTTTTCCCTTTTTTAGACTAGTCTTAATTAATATTAACTAAATTAAAACTAATTTTTTGTTCAATTGACAGGGAAATTAGTCGCCAGGAACATCAGTATTTGAGACAGGCCTTTATTTGTCAAAATGTATAGCAACACCAGGCTAGTAAAAGAGACTGTGCGTTTAATTGGGACTAGGCTTTTAATTGAAGTTTTATGGTAATATAAATTGTGTTTTTCTAAGGGCTGCAGTTGCAGTTTACTCAGTACCTGTGTTATTGAGTTGTTGTATGAGCAGCAGAGGTGTTGATAATAATAACACTAACGATGACTGTTTTATTCAAGTGTCCCATTAAGTCATATAGTCTGACAGTGAGCCAGCATGCACAACACCAGGACCCTGACATTATCATTAATCAGTCATCGTTAAATGTATTATTTACACCTGTGCTTTTCCTACTGTGACATGTCAACATGTGTTTCATGAAGAAGGCCTGTGAAACACTTGGGCATAAGCAGCTTATACAGTACAACCAAAGTGTTGTTTGGCCAAGCACTTGTGCAGCTGTGCTCTCCAGAAGAAAATATGCTCTCTGTGGGGAAAAAACAGGAACAACTGATAATGGCATTTGGAGACAATATCACAACTACTGCAACAAATGGGAGACATTTGTAGATACTGAAGTTATGAAATAGCTTTTGATAAGTCAGAGTTAAAACTACAAGGGCAACGTGCTCTGTTAAATGCATGTCACAAGCCTTGACCTTAAGCATGGTTCCCTTACATTTCCTTTTCCTACTCCTCACTCAGTGATCCTCTACCCACTCCCTTCTTATCTCTCTCTTTCAGATTCAGAAAGTCCAGAACTCTTTCTTGATTTAATTTGAAGTCGTATTTCAAAGGAGCAGGGAAATTACTTTGCCTCTGTAAACCCAGAGTGAGTTGTATTGCAAATCTACTGGGACAGAGATACCCAAAGCAGCAGGTCTGTACATGTTGCCCATGCTGGTGAAGTGTAGGTGGAAACGAAGCTGATGTGTTGATAATACTCTGCTACAAATCAGGAAAAACACTGGATCATGTTTTGTCCAAACCCTCACAAAGAAACAACCACAGAATAATAGCACCTGAATGTGTGTGTGTGTGTGTGTGTGTGTGTGTGTGTGTGTGTGTCTGTCTGTCTGTCTGTCTGTCTGTCTGTCTGCTCCAGCCCCCCCGCGACCCTCAAGAGGATAAGCGGTTAGAACATGGATGGATGGATGGATGGACACAAGCAACACTTTCACATGACAGGTAGCCACTTGACTTAATGTCAAAAACATCATTGCAGGTTTAAAGGAATAGTTTGACATTTTGGAAAAATGTGTGTGTTCCCTTCCTTACGGAGAGTCAGATGACAAAATTGATAGCATATTCATGCTGTAAGCTAAACATGAAGCAACCCCAAACTAGCTAGTTAGCTTAGCTTAGCACAACAACCTAAAACAGGGGAAAACCATCAATGTATAAAGAGAATAGGATACAGCAGTGGAGGCAGGGCCCTGCTCATTCCAATAAAGATTGCTCAGTGGTGCATTGAGCCAAAAAAAGTTTGGCTTTCTAGGTATAAAATTACCAGGCTTTTATGCATCATTGGGCCAGAGCAAGCATACTAGAAACTTTGCCTGCCAAGCAGCTAACTTCCGGTTTAGCCCTCTGCCAACTTCCATGCATCCATCCATCCATTTTCAACCACTCATCCGAAGCCAGATCGCAGAGGCAGTAGGCAGAGCAAAGTATTCCAGATGTCCCTGGAATACTGGTGTGCCTCTGCCAACTTGAACAGGGATTAAATAATGTAATTGCGTGAATTGGCTTCAAAGTCCAGCGCATTTTTGGGGGGCTTGGGGAAAACCGCAAGCCTTATTCTGTGGTTGATATGATTTATTATTCTACACAGATTAAATAAAGGAGATACAATGTGTTAATGTAAAACTTTAGAGGTGTTGCCAGGTGCATTTTGTTACCTATTAGGCAGAATAAGGCTAGCTGTTCCCCCTTGTTTTCCAGTCTTTATTTAGATATAGATATATTTTATTCATAAGGACAACGCACATTTATCAACATTTCTGTAAATGTGCCAGTGTTGGCCGGCTGGCTAATTTTCAACTGCAGTCTTTTCGCAAAATGTTTTGAAACCAATAAAAACATAAAATTCACAGGACAAAGACAGCATAAAGACAGCACTCATAACAGCAATTATAAATTGCCAAGATATAGCAGAAGCCATGCAAAGCAACAAGCAGTAGCAGAGCACCAATACAAAACAATAACACAGCAACAACCAACAGCATGTTAGCACTAACAGACATGCAAGCAACACAAAGCAACAACACACAGATTAGCATTACATTCAGACATACAGAGCAGCAATAGCAGAAAAGGGACTTTTCACATCATGCATCAGAGAGGTTTTTTGTTGAACTAATTAACCAAGGCATGTGGTGCATGGTCAATATCTGAATGGCTCCTTACCTGGTGAAACCAAAGCACAGCAATCTGGTCTTTAAATTAGACCCATGCTGTGCCACAGTGTCTGCGCCAGTGTCATCAGTTTCCTGTGTCTCCTCACCATTTACTATATGAGGAAAATGATAAGATACCAAAAGAATGTGGAAAAAAAAGAGAATTCCACCACTATTTTCCCCCAGCTGTTTCTTTTTAAAGATCTTGGTTTCTGGAGGGGACTTTTTAAAGCTTTGGACTGGATACTAACCCCAGGCGAGCAGTGACACCATCTACTGTTGTCACGAAAATATGAATTACAGGACGCTGAATCTCTGAAGTAGACTTTTGTCTGAGAGGGAGCTGGCTGGGGCCTGCCAAGACTTGAACTCTGACCTATGTCTGAAGAGGATGGGTGTCTGGAGAAGGGATGGAGGGAAAGGATTTAAAAGGAAAGGATCAGAGAGGGGGTAGAGAAAGAAAGGAGTGCAAGACAGAATGTGGGATCTGGAGGAACCTCAGCCTCTGGGAGTGTGGGGAGGCAGGACAAGGGCGCCTGCTGTAGTGCAAAACAGCTGCTTTATACACTCAACTTGGAAAAAAGGCATGAAAATGCATGTTTGTGTCACATAAGTATAATTTAAATGTTCCTGTTACAGATAATCATGTGCCTCAGGCAACGTGATTCATGGAAACATCTATTCAGTTCAATTTAGTCATATATTTCTTCTTACTCCTGAAGGGAAAATGAAATAAAAAGGAGGGATAGTTTGGATAAGAGAGGCAAGGCAGGGAGGAGGTTAGCCTTGGATGGGTGTGATTGATGGGTTGGACATGTAATGGATGGGAGTCAAAGCCACAGGTTAGGAGGAAAAAGTATCTTTTCGCTGTCACCCTGCCACCCATAAGCATTATGTGGTGGGGTAAACAGCAGCAGCAGTGACTAGTAGTAGTTTTGTTCTCCATTGCAACCAAACAAGCTAAATCAGTTCAAATGAGAGTCGCATGGCTCAAGTCTCATGACTGCCTGTCTGCAGACACACACAAAAATGTGGGTAAAAGACACAAACACATTTTTCAAAGTACTCTTGTTACTGTACATTTGCTCTCTGCAGGATGATATTTCTGTGTAAGAGTCAAATTAATAGCTTGTGTGTGTTTTCCCTGTGAGTTGAGAGCGAAAATCCATCAGAGAAAATCTGTGCCGTGTGTGTGTGTGTGTGTGTGTGTGTGTGTGTGTGTGGAATAGAGGGTTACAAAGATCCCTCTGTGGGTGAGACTGACCACAAGCCTCCAGAACAGCTGATACTCAGCCTCTGAACCTTTCGGTACCCCCGAGAGAGTCAATGAGACACAGAAAGCAACAGAGAGAGGGAGACATAGCAAACAAATAGATGGCCTTGACTGTGTAAAGTTAGACGTCAAGAAACAGAAAATAGACCAAAGGCCCTGTCTGAGACTCCACTGCTGGCTTTGTTTACACTCAAATTGATTACATTGAATCTTGTCTTTTTTTAAAGCATTATAGATAAACAGAGAAACTAATTTAACTGCTTATTCAAGAAATGGGGAAAAACTAAGGATGGTGACAGAAGAACAGTCAACATAGATAGAGGGAGAGTTAAGGACAGCAGAGGACAGTATGAAAAGCGGCAGGATGGAAAGTAACAGAAAAAAGAGATGGGAAAGTGTGAGGACAAAAGAGAGGTGAGACTCAGCGGATGGAGGAGAGAGTTGAGATCAGAAAGGAGTGGAGAGACGCTTCTGTCGACAGCTAAGACAGGAAACCACAGCTGCTGGCCGAGAAGTTCTACATACACACACACACACACACACACACACACACACACAGCTGCTGGAGATCTATCCTTTAACCCAGAATGCCCATGGACCGAAGCGATGCAGCTGTTTTGCACCACGCCCATCTTGGACTGTGTGTGTTGGTTCCTATTTTGTTTTTTTGTCAGTGTTTCTGACATTGTATTGTTTGCTCTGGTCTCGGGGAGCATTGTGGTCATCTAATTTTGGCCCTTGCGTAGACAATAGAGTATTGTCAGACTCTCTGTGAGGACAGAAAGAGTGAGAGAAAAGCCCTCACTCAACCACAGCCTCTTCCACCGTCCTCCCCCCGGAGTGATATAAGTGGTAAGGCTGTTTTGATCTTATTTAAACTTCACTCTTGTACCAGTCCTTTCCAAAGAAGTGCAGATGTACATTTCATCCTCAAGCATCTATGATAACCTGCTTCTTGAAACTTAATATTTTGTTTTCGTTTTTTAGCATTCATTTTTGCATCTCATTAGTCACCATTGAGGTTCCAGCGTCTGTGCCAAAGTGTCCTTGAACTTCCTGTCAACCTTGTTTGTGTTTTGGGTGAAACATTACATTGTATATTTTACAATTTTAATGCCAAAAATGACAAAGATTTAATGTTTCCCCAAAATATTTTTCTTGGCCACATGGAAAAGCCACTTTAAGAGCATGTGGGCCATGCTGGGACAGTAAAACTTTCCACTGAAACCTAAACTAAAATGAAATAATTATAGGCTTAGCAGCCCTTACACTCTGAATGATCCACTCCATCTGTTTAATAGCAGGCAATAAATATACATGATTAATATATAATAAATAATTAATATATCAATATCAGCAGTGTCCAGTATTTACTTAAAGGTCAATCCATTACTCTGCTGCACAACTGGAGCTGTCTGCTAATACTCAAACTAATGCCCTTTGAATTTCCTATGAATTACTGATCAACTAACTCAAGGCGACAGGCAGTTTATTAACCATATTCTATTCTATCCCTGCTGGAACTACAGATTTTCTTCTTTACTTTGGCACCATTTCCTTTAGGAAAGGAAGTTTCCGTCCCCCCTCCTCCTCACCTCCTTTTCTCTCTCTTACACTCCTCCTTTCTCTGTTAGCTATGAGCAGGCAGGATGTGTGAGAGTGTGGCAAGGCTTTTGGAACAATGTCAAGGTCAACAAAAAACACACACACGCACACACATAGACACACACAGGATGTCAGCATTGAACATGAAAACAATTATTTTTCAAAGAAGCTTGAAATGTTCAAACTGACAGTGGGGTATGATCAGTTATCGTGAGAGATGTGCAAAATTCATTACTACCCTTACTCATTACCACCAGAAATATTTGTCATTTAATTACATGCATTACTTTTTTAGACAATGTTTAACCTTATAGATTAAACTGTGCTCAATTTTCACTATTTTCTTACATTTAGACTAGCTGACTAGTCTTCATTAAACTTTCGTTCAAACTTCCGTGAAATTAGTTGTATGGAGCATCCCAAGGGTTAGTGTAGTTTCAAGGGAACAGACTCTCTAATGCCCAGAAAGGCTGACTGAAGCGGACTAAATGAATAGGGTGATGTGTTAGGATGTTAAATATCTTCCCCGTGTCATCTGTTGCAACAGGCGGTGAGCTGAGTTCCAGACTGACTTCATGCCCCTCATGAACCACCAGTTTTGCTCACACTTGCCCGTATGGCCTTGCATGCGTGTGTTAAATTGGTATTTGATGCAGTTGGTGTAACAGCATAATAATTTTAGCCATCTTGAGAGTCTGCAGTCTGGGCTTTAATAATGGTGCTTGGTGCCAAAAAATATTTTATTTCCATTCTGCAAACATGATAATAATATTTTATTTTGTATTTTTCAGTGGTGATGGAGCACCTTGTGAACGAGCTCGGCTCTCTGCTGAAAATGCTGGATCACGAGACAGTCAGTCCTGCCACTGCTGACAAGATGGCCTCCATACGTAACATCCTGGACTCGCTGTCAGGTACAGGGTTAAGTCTCTAATAGATGGGGCAGTGTACATTAGATGTCTGGTCTATATTTCCTACATTATTGGTATCAATTCGGCCTAAACACACTAAACCGACATCCAAGAACTAGTGGCAATGAAGGCTGACTGTTGTGTGACTTCATAAAAAAAAGTTGTGCTTGAACACACTGCAAAACACTACAGTTAACAGCCAACTATTGTATCATATGTTCTGTACCCCCATGAGAAGAAATAACTCAGCATAACCACAGACGGCATGGATCTATTAAGAGACCTGGATACAGTGTTGAAGGCAGGGCCCGGTTCATTCCTATGAAAGTTGCTCAGTGGCACATGAAGCCAAAAAAGCTCTGTTTTTGCGGTAAATAGCGGGCCTCTAGAGCAAGCGCTCTTGAGACATCAGTCAAAAGTCTTTTTGGGCCCAATGGCATCACGAGATGGCCCCCGGAAATTGCAGTACGACTGTTTGACCACAACAAAAATCGGCGTCAAAGTTCAGTACACTTCCTGGGGGCTTGGCAGGTGGCGGTAGTCAATAGCATAATTATTAAAATCTATGGTCTATATTCATCATTCAAAAACAAAAACTGGAAGACCGACAGGATGGATTCCAGATGCTTTTTAGCCAGTTAGCACATCAACAAGATAAATGTTCAAAGAGGATATGAACAGTGAACAGTGACATGAACAATTACAAATTGTTGCTGCTAAAGAGCTCAATAGCTTAAGATTTACATAAAACAGTTGTTTCTCTTCTCATGTACCAAGTTAAACTGCCAGGCAGTTATGGGCTCCACTGGCTCTGACGCCAATTCAACGCGCTGAATTGGCCAAAAAACAGGCAATGCCCTTGTTGACTAGAGCCAACAGTGTGGGACACATCATAAAAACAATGGTGACAGACGCTCACTGACAGCTTGACATTGACCGCCAGCCGACCGCTAGCTGGGTGTATCAAGGCCCTTAGGTGCAGTGATGTGACAATCCCCTTTAAACTCCATTAATTCAATGCAAACAGTTATATTTATTTTCGATGCAATCCTGCTGATGTGATGTTTACAGTCGGCAATACACAGCTCCCATTAATTGTATTGCAGCACAAAAAAACACTCACATATTTGTTTATTCAATCAAATACATTGGACTCAAAGCATTAAATCACTTAGTCAAATTCATTTTTCTTATTTTACTGAGACTGAACTGAATCTTCTCACATCAGTAAGTCGTATTCAATTTCAACCTGCTGTAGGTTTAACACATCAGAGGTACATCTAACAAGAGCAAACAAGCATCTAACTGGAAAAAGTAAATTAGAGTATTAAATGAGGTGCAGCTACGAATGAAATGTTATTTATTTGACTGAATTTGACTGAACATGCTTGCAGGTTTTCAGCTGCATCTGGCCACACATTAATTCAGTGTGACTATTGCAGCCAAAGCATTTTAGAATTGAGCAATTTGTTCAAGGTTACTACAGCAGTGTTTATTCAGACAGTAACCTTCCTGTCATGAGCCAGCACAACACAGCGTAAGATACACTACAGTAATTGTGTTGCATTTAGAAACATGCAAATTAAAATAAAGTCTTAGTAAAGTCCTAACAGTAGATCTTTGTTTATCTGGGAGATGTGGAGTGGATGAAAAGATTGTGGTAAGATGATAATGAAATGTAAATGAGAGGAGGTCAAAGAAAGGAGAAAAACAAAACATCCTGATAGTGACACATCCTCACATTGTTTGAACAAACACAGGCTGCCCTGCCCGTACTCACTCTCCAGACTTTGTAACGGCACATTAGCATATTCCACTTCAATTCAGCTTTTTACAGCCAAATACTTTAGAGATTTATTTCTCACACTGATTCTAAAACACTTCCAGAAAGTCTGGTAGGTTTCCCAAACTTTCACACACATTTTATGACTTAAGTTATCTTTGTTCCTGTGGTACAAAGATTTACAAGCTCCATTCTGAGGTCCCTTGCTGTCTGACTTAGGTCTCCATTCAATTTATTTGTCTAAAAACGCATATTGTTCAGTGCAGATGCTCACTGAGCACTCACTTGCCTGGACTCTGGTAATCTAGGCTCTCCTGATCCCAGCATGAACCACAGTTCCAAACCTAACTTTGATCCTTTTTCTAACCTCCAATCTATCTTTTTCACAGTCGATGGATCAGACGTCTATATGAACAGCTGTCTCTATGGCAATGGCACCAGCTTTGTAGAGTCTCTCTTTGAGGATTTTGGTGAGTAGACCTTCAAATCACTTCAGGGTTATGAAGTTTTATGTAGAATCTATCATTAGTGTATATTTTCAATTATCATATCACATCTACAAAATGTATGATTTCATAAAATGTATTATATCCATATTTATGATACTGTTAACCCTCCAGACTGTGATTTGCACATGCTCAGTGCATCTCCAGTTGAGCAGAAAGACCACAAAGAGGAAGAGGAGAAAACTCATCCTAACAAATCTGTAAGTTGTTTACAGTATCTACCTGTCGGCCCATCTGCCTCTGCTGTCCTGTAACTAAAACTGTGGTTCAACTTTCACCTCAGACACCGACTGGCACGCCCCCTCCTTTGCCAAACACCCCAGTTCCTGATGACTACTATGAAGAGGCTGTTCCTCTAGATCCTGGATCTACCCCTCAGTACTTCACCACCAACATGAACAGTTCTGTACACAAACTCAAAAGCACAGATTTGCACACTTATCAGTAATTGTAACCAAATGTATTATTAGAAGTCTATCTCATCTCAACGCTTCCACTCCGCTCCTGCAGCTTCCAGGAACTCTGTGGAGGATGCCTACTATGAAGATGCAGACAATAACTACCCCATCACCAGTATTAATGGACCTCCCAAAAACTCCTGTAAGTCTATCCTCTGTTGCACTTACTTATGGCAGCAATTCAAATTCATACAAATACGAACAGAGGCATGTTTATCATGAAGTACACAGAATACTTAAAGAAAAGAACCAGAAATAGTAATGTAATAATTAATGCTATTTCTGGTGCTCAGACAATGACTCCGATGCTCTGAGCAGCTCCTATGAGTCGTATGAAGAAGAAGAAGAAGAGACCAAAGGGCGAGAGCAACCTCAGAGATGGACAGCTGAGGAGAGTCCCGATGGACCAGTTAGAGATTGCCGCATCTGTGCTTTCCTGCTGAGAAAGAAACGCTTTGGTCAATGGGCTAAACAGCTCGTTGTCGTCCGAGACAGTAAACTCCAGGTAAATAGGGCTGTGTTGTGAGTGTTTATTTCAACTTTAAAACCAAATGATGTGAAATGCAAATGATGTCATTTAGTGCCAAATGTTAGAGGAAAAAATTACACACATCCTTAAAACTAAGAACCAAAGAGTTAGACTTAACACACTGCTCTTTTTCTTCACAATATTTTTTATTTACTGTTGCTGTGGAACAGTTCAATAAATTTTCTTCATGCACTAATTGCACTAACATGAAATTATATGTCTGTACAGTATATATACATATAGTTAAATAATGGCATTCTACAACAGGTAATGAAACCAAGGTTATTACAGTTACCTAAAACTAAACTAATGATAGGTGTGGGACAATACATTTTAGTTAACTGAAATAAAAATTAAAACAAGACTTAAGAAAAACTGAAACAATATTGTGTACTTACAAAATTAACTCTGATTAATAAAAACATTGCGCTAACCACTGCACCACAACTAAAGGATCCTTCTCATATTGAGCAACTTTTTATGACTTGTAAACAACAAAAGGTGAAAAAGGAGATTATTTCAAGGTTCTATAAAGCACTATAACATGATTTGAAATATAACAATTTAGAGAGTAAAGAAAGATGGGAACTTGAACTGAATACCACACTTACGGAAAATGAATGAAAAGAAACTTGCTTCTCTGGTCATAGATTAACCAATAGTCAAAACTGGAGAGAGTTCGACTGGAAAATAAAAACAAGATACCTTAGAACTCTAGTCATAATGGCCAATTATGGCAAATCTACAGGGTTATGTTGGAGAGGTTGTGGCCAACAAGGCGACCTGTCTCACATATTATGGGCTGTCCCAAATATACAGGGGTTTTGGGAGGATGTTCGGATTGAAATTGAACGAGTTCTGGGAATCAAATTAAATTTTGATCCAAAGTTATTCATTCTAGGTATTGCAGGAATCCAAGCAGAGAAAAAAAATTACACTTACTACAAATCCTTCTTTTGGTAGCTAGAAAAAACATCACTTCCTGATGGTTGCAGCCACAACCTCCCAATATTATTCAATGGCAACAAAAAGTGAATGAAGTGTTCATAATGGAGAATGTTACAGCCAGAGTGCAGCTGGAAGTGGATGTTTTTGTTGATGGTTGCAAGCCATGGATGTTAGCCATGCCTCAAATGAGATGTGAGGATATCGCTGCATTGTTTCACGAGAGAATGTAATGTTAGGTTACGAATGGTCTGTTGGCTTATTTTGTTTGTTTTGAGTGTTTAGTGTTCGATTGTTTTTCCTTGTTCTTTTTTTTGTTTGTTTTTTTTCTACTATTAAAACTATTGCCTGTTTTCTTTTCTTCATCTAGGTATAGCTGATGTGATTTTGTGTGTTTGATTGTCTGTTTGTCTGTTTTGGTTTATGTTTGTTTGCCTCATCTGTATATATGAAATGAGATTGGTTACATACACAAGCAGTATGACATAAATAAAAAGTTAAAAAAATAAAAACAAATACCTTGTCCCAACAATCAGCAGCCATGGGCTCCTCTAAACAGCTGCCTATCTCTCTGAAAACTAAAATAATGTATGCCCACAAAGCAGAAGAAGGCTATAAGAAGATAGTTAAGTGTTTTCCTCAGTTCATAATGTAATTAAGAAATGGCAGTTAACAGAAACTGTGGAGGTCAAGTTGAGGTCTGGAAGACAAAGAACATTTTGTGAGAGAGCTGCTCGTAGGATTGTTTGGAAGGCAAATCAAAACCCCTGTTGGACTGCAAAAGACCTGCAGGAAAATTTAGCCGACTTGGAGTGGTGGTGCACTGTTCTACTGTGCAGCAACATCTGTACAAATATGACCTTCATGGAAGAGTCATCAGAAGAAAATCTTTCCTGTGTCTTTACCCCAAAATTTAGTGTTGCAAAGGAACATCTAAACAAGCCTGACATTTTTTGGAAACAGTCCTGTGGACTAATGATCTTTTTGGACTCAATGAGCAAAGTGTGTTTGGAGAAAAAAGGGTGCAGAATTTTAAGAAAAGAACATCTGTCCAGCTGTTAACCACCCGGGTGGCTTTATCATGCTTTAGGCTTATGTTGCAGCCAGTGGCATCGGAACCATTTCACAGGTAGAGGGAAGAATGGATTCAGTTAAATTCCAGCAAGTTCTGGACGCAAACATCTGTATCTGCATTTGTAAAAAAGCTTAGGATGAAGAGAGAATTGCTTCTATAACAGAAAAATGATCCTGATGATTGAAATCCTCAAGTGGTCAGGCTCCATCATATTTCGAGAGGTCATAGTGCCCTATTATTCCACCAGAACACTGCCCTCTAAGAATGCAGGGTTACTCATGGTCCCTAAAGTCTCCAAAAGTAGGGCAGGAGCCAGAGCCTTCAGCTATCAGGCTCCTTTTCTGTGGAATCATCTTCCTGTTTCGATCCGGGAGGCAGACACTGTCTCTACATTTAAAACTAGACTTAAGACTTTCCTTTTTGATAAACCTGAGTGGCATAACCGGAAGGGCAAATTGGTCTGCTGGAGCTGAAGCATGGCTTGATTTATTGGGAAACATTTGCTTTTCTGAATATTGACCTTGTATCCAGAGAAGGAGCAATAATTCTCCAAAACTGACATTATAGTGGGTAAAGAGGCAACAGGATTTTTGACATAGAGTTATAAATCATACAAGGATAGCCTGTGTTCCACAGTCTCTCGTGCCACACCCTCAAAGGAGGTACAAGCCAGGGATGCAAACAGGTGTATGGTCAAAAAAGAGAGAGCTTGTCGAAGCGAAATTCTGAATATTAAAATACACTGACACTAATTTGGAAGAATATTGTGTATTCCAAAACAGAACATATCCATTGAGCCATCATGACCATCTTGCTAGAGGTCCAAATCTTTATACATGTCTTCATGCTCTTTACATTGAACAAAGCGGGTAGATTGGCCTCCTACAAATAGAGTTGTCACGATACCAAAATTATGACTTCGATACGATACCTGCCAAAAGTATCACGATACTTTTAAAATAAAAATAGTAAGAAAAATAATCTGCATGGTTCCCTTTTTTCCAACTTGCTCCTGTCCAACTTTTTGAACACTTAACAAATGGCATTAATATTACTATTAGCCTACAGCAAGATATACTAAT
>JAPZEB010000006.1:19840335-19851853 GCA_029783705.1 Chaetodon striatus
ACCTTTTGAAACACAAAAAAGATTTTTCCACAAATATTTCATAATAATATTTGAGATTGTGTAAAATTTTAAGGGTGTCCGAAAACGTTTTTCCACCACTTGTATTAACTGGGTGGGTGGTTTAATGTGATTTTTGAATTGAGTGACTTGGCTAACATTAGATTTTATGTTATGGTTTCAAATGGAATTTGTACAGACATGTATGGTCACCAGAGGTTGAATCCTGCTGACTTTGGTGATCACCTGACTTTTTCTCTAGCGCTAGTATTTGGTTTATGACTAATACCTACTAAACTTATGACATTCCCATTAGCCTTAGCTGTATTTTTGTCTAGCGCTGATTAGCAAATGTTAGCTTGGCAATATGCTAAACTATAATGGTAAACATTGTAAGAAATGATACCTTCCTATTAGCATGTTAGCATAATGACATTTGCATTCAGCTCAAAGCACTGCTGTGTCCCAGTACAGCCTCACAGAGCTGGTGGCATGTCTGTAGATCCTGAGTGTTGTTATGGGCTCATTTCACCACTGCATTATCTCATACTATACTCAGCTAGCTTCATGTAATGTCCCTCATCATATTATTGGTGTGCATCATTTCATCTCCAACCTATGAATAATTGATTGTGCTGGTTGTGCCCTTTGCCTGACACCCCTCATCATTATTAGTGTGTTTGGCCTTAAAAAACCTCATCCTCCGTCTGTGACTTCACTCAGCTGGTGCTAAATAAAACCTCATGGGACATGGGAATTGTGCCAACTTGGGCTTTCATGACTAGGTGCTAACATGGCATCGGTCTCACGCTATATATAATTCTACCTTCTGTACTATTTTCATCTAGTGTTAATGTTTTCAAAAGACAGGGCTTCATTTTGTATTACGAGTGCTTTGTTTGATTAAAATTTATTTATATTTTTTTTAAAAATCGCATACAAGACCAAATGTGACACACTTGGTATGAGTCAAATGGGGCAAAAAAGTTTTTAGGCTGGTGCAAGTAACACTGTCTGCTGAAATCAAATGATACAAAGAACCTGTCTTGGTATATTAAACCTGGAATAACAGTTTAACAGTTTAATAACAGGGTTTATCAGGGTGTGGATAAAGAGGGCAGTGGTAGAGAGTTTTGACAAAGAACGAGAGACAGGAGAATATATTCATGTTATCATTCTGCATTTTAACCTGGTGGCCTTTGTTCTTAGTGAAACACAATATTTATGCGTGGGCTATTTTAGTACGAGCTTAAGAATTAAGTGGATTAAATACATCAAGTAGGCAGAGAGTCTCACTCTCTCCGTGTCATTCTGTCTTTTTACAACCTGCAATTAGGTTTTTAGATAAGACAGTTTTCTCTCTGTGATTATGTCTTCAGCCCACCTGTTTGTCACTTTTTTACCTTTGTATCATGCAGTTTCAGTCATATGAGACTGATAACGTTTTTTTGTGCATGTTTTCTTTTGCCACTATTTGTGACAAATATTCTTGATGTGTGATGTACATACACAACTGAATTTTCAGATAATGCTCAACATTGACCATATTAATGATTCTGAAGTCCAAAATATTTGTAATCTTTTTCTCCCTTCCTCTCATTTTATTTGCAGTTGTTAATCATGTGTTCATCAGAGAGATCCTCCTCCAAGGGAATCACACTGTCACATTGTGTTTGGGTTAATGATCAAAGGGCGGAGAGCCAGAGAAGTCATGCTGTTTCCAGGAAACACTGCAGACTAAACAGTGATTAGTATGGAGGCAACGTGAGCCGTTCTGATAAAACCTGAGCCTTCTACACATGTTTTATTTTAACTTGGCTAGATCACAAATAGGTACGGTTAAGCACCATCTTGCGAAGGCAAGAAAGTTTATACGACTGTGGAAAAGCTTCAGTGAGTAACCTCTCCCACTTTATTTTCCCATTACATCAGTCAAATTAAAACAACCTGAGCAATGAATAAGCTGATAAAGCTTTCACATAACACTTCACCTGCACAGGCTCTCTATTTGGATTTGAACAAACACACAGCTCAGTAAAGCCATGGTCATTACAAGACAGTGACCCTTGCCTTGTGGGGCATCCTGGTGGCCTGGAGGTCACTCTTTTGGATGGAGCCCAACTAAGACTTTCTGTCATGTTATCCCCCTTTACTCATATTTTAATGATGCATATATATATATACATATATATATATACCTACATTTTTTTTAAAGTATCCTGTAAAAGATATGGTTACAAGCCTTCAAATGTTGGTAGTAATGATCTGTTTACCTGTTATTTATTCTTGTGGCCTTTTAATGAACAAGGACACACTGCTGGTGCTATGTCAAGAAGCAGTCCTTTTACCAAATTACCAAACAGAAACAAGAATTCAGTCAGGGAACATTACCCACAAAAATCAGTGCAGTCATAAGTGTTGGAAAAATATTCAGCCATGTGGACCATTATATTGTCAACAATCCCCTTGAACTGGTCCTTATGGGCAGTATCTTCATTTAAATAAAATATTTTGCCTGTGTTTGTTTCAGCACTTCACAAGAAACCATTTACTGAATTGTACCAAAGTACCAGTTGGAAAACAGCAAACTCTGATGTCTTGACTAGGATTAAAGTTTGAACTTTCAGCATGCGGTTGTTACAATGGATCTGACAAAGAATTTGTGGAGTTTCAAAGGTCAAAAGGGAATCTTTCAGGTGATTCTGGATAATCTCTGGCACGTTCCTGAGACACTGTTGAATAAGACAGCTTACTCTGGCGTTGCCGCCGATGCTCCCATTATCCACACCATAATGGGACTACATGCCCTTAATCTGTTGAGATCAGACAGACTGGAATACTGAGAATCTCCATACTGCTCTACAAAGAGCTAAAAATATTACACATCCTTTATATGTATATTTTAATTGTTTACCTTTTATTTTATTATACAAAACTGTTAAATGTTTAAAAACCCACTTATATAAGATGGCATTTTTATAAGCTCAAGTTTATAATTCCTTTTGGTTTTATATGACTTCCATTCTGTTTTTTTAATATTGCTTTTTTTTGTTGATTATCTGATTCTGTTTTTAAAAAGTGTATTTTAACTTGCTGTCTTATGTTGTGCACCAGCATGTGCTTTCATTAACTGTGAAGCACTTTGGAACTGCTGTTTTGAGCAGGGCTATATTAATGAAGTTTAGTATGATTATTATTTATATTATTTTATTTTATTTTATTCTTTATTTCATCTATTTTGGTGAATACAAATCCTTTTTTCATCTATTGGTGGGAGAGGGCTCTGTTAAGCTAGATTTTAAAGGAAAAATTTGCCAGCTTTGGGTAGCCAATCAGTGTTGAAGGTAAATATAGTTGACTGAAGTAGTGGAAACCTCAGGGTAAACTATATTGATGAAGAAAGCCACATTCCCAGCTGCGAAATCTGTTTCTGCATCCAGTGCCGTCATTTTACGTGACGAGTTGGAGGAAGGAAAAACTACAGATTAGATTTCGCCAAGAGGTTGTGCTCAAGATGCTATTCAAAAATGGATGAAAATGATGACTTGTTATCCAGAAAACAAAACCCACTTTAGTTTAACTTAGTTCACAGAGGAGCTGTTTAAGTGAAACATTAACTGAAATGAAAAGTCTTTCTTTAGCACTCATATGATCTACGTTATGATTCATTTGTTATCTGTTAAACTGAGAAATGTGATATGGAATGCAGAAAGAGTGTGTATTTTCAGAGCAATGAGTCCTTGGAGCAGTGGGCTTTTGTTTTCAGGATAATGGCCTGTTGGACTATTAACTTTCAGTCCAGTAGGACATAATTCAAACTATTGGGGATTTGGAATAATGAGCTTTTGGACCAGTGGGCATTGCCTGGGGACTGCCTTGAGAGAGAGGCCAAGGCTACCTCTGCATGAGCTGTGTGGTCACCGAGACGTCACCACTACCCGCTTGATGGCAGATGGCCCTGCTTTTAGACCTATTCCTGAGAAGGTTCATCTCCAGTGCGGAATGGCTTTACTCAGACAATGGAAGAGGGACAATGGAAAAAGGGTATAAGAGGATAAGGGCAGCGAGCAAACAGCATCTGATGATGCCTTTGTTCAAACTACCCTCCAATGCCAACAGACACCAAATCATTCTGCTGCAATTAATTTCAGCATGTACAGTTTTTGTTGGATGCTGTCACTGATGGCAACCCTGAGAAAGCCTATGTGTGTGTTACTATGCATGAAAGTTTTTCATCTCACTTGGACAGAGATGTGTTAGAGACCTTCTTAAGGATCCTGAAGATTAACTAGACAAGGCAAAACAAGACTAGCAGGGCTGAGAGGGCAAATAATGACATATAACAATAATAACAATGTTTTGGCCAACCTAATAAGCTATAGGCTAGTAGAACGGTAACAGCAATGGGCATCTGAAGCTCACACAACACATGATGGCACATGTAGGTACTGCTGGCATGGCTTTGTAAGCAGGAGAACTCAGCTTTCTGAGTCTACATAGCACGCACTGAAAAAAATTACTGTTTCAGTTGACTTCATTTAACCATCAGCTATGTTTGGACATCCCTTTAACCTTTGTATCTGTGAGCCTACATGGGCAACACTGAAAAAATGTAATACGCAATACAGGAAGATTCTTGAGATGCTTGGTCTCGATGGCACAGCATGGCCCATTGTTTGAAACAGGTGCAGCTCAAAGATAGATCACACTAATAATAGCAGCTCTAAAGGCAATAGCCTTTAGAGCTGCTATTATTAGTATTAAACACATGTCAATAACATATCTGGCACCAAACCCATGGCAATAACACATACAGATCTTTCAGACAATAAAATCTCCCTCTCAGAGAAGTTAACCCTAAAATGAAAAGGCAGTTAAAATTTATGACCCTTGTTTTCTATAATTTAAAGAGGACTTGATTGCTTTGTTTGTGAAGGTGCAGATGGGATTAACAGCCTACTACTACAACAGCCATTTGGCAACTATGTTGTTGTATGTTTGTCCCTGTGATTTAGGTAGCTAGTATTATTAAATCCTTTGTAGTCCAAAAAAGCTACCCACTGATTGCTTAATTGGATTATGGAGCAGGCAACAGCAGTAATAATGGACAAGTTAAGCCCAGTGATGCTCAGAGAGAGGCTGCACATATAAAAAGGCAGCTCGACTGGTGCACACCACACTCTCCACTTACCCTCACACACTCTACCAAGCTTCCAGACAACTGAGAAGAGGTAAGATTGCATCTTCATGGATGGAAAGGTGGATGGCTGAATATAGTGGTGATACTATTGATGAAATGCAGCTGTTGCCTGTAACCCATTTGGAGTGTGATTTTACTTTGTGAAGAGAATACACTGATTAGGAAAATCTTCATAGGTTCATACTTGAATGATTATATATAGTTGTGCCAGAAACTCTACCTGCTTCAGTGAGTAATTACACAGACCATTTTACAGCATATAAATAGGGGTTGCAAACATTTCTATAACAGACAGACATATATGAAATAGAAGTGTTGGTTTAATGCTGGCGTCAATGGACTAGGCGACCATAGGTGGTCAAAGTATGGCTGCTGTAGATTAAAGCAGCCAAAATGATTGCAGGTTTGCAGGTAAATGTGCTAATTTCCCAAAATTCTGCTTTTCAGTCGGTATAGAATTGCAACCCTGATGATGAGCCACAAACACAGGCAGATGTCAGTTTAGGTAGGACGCTAACCATGAAAATCTTTTCGCTTTGTATAGTACTTGGGAGGCCCATTAAAGTGGTTGCAAGAAACAAAGACAGGAATGAGCCATAGTTTATTAGTATTAAGATTAGCTGCTGAAAGATCACAGGTGACCATTTTCTGGATATTTTCCAACTAATAGCCAAACAGAATGGAGTAATGCATCTGTTGTGTACCTCTCTATGCATGTGTAGCCCTTGTGTCTGAATCCACACAGCTATGTTGTTCCTTTAGGGCCAAACAAGTCATATCAGGCTTCAAGTTGAGGCATGACAGCTGTATGCACTGAGAACTGAATAATTAAGCTTTTACTTAATGTACCAATTTACCAAGTTTTACTTAAACGATTTAGTAGAAGACAAGGATGAGACCAGACAGTTGGAAAGTGCCTGAAAGTAAATTAAGGAATCAGCAACCCTACTTATGGCACTCCAGTTAATTTTGAAATCTTTAATTAGTAACAATTATTCAGATGCTTTCAGCTCCCATAAACTCTCTGTAATAATCCTTGTTACAGAGCTATCGAGAGCTAAAGTTAGGTTAGTGTCTCATTAAGTCCAGGAATACTACAGCAAGTTACTGAATGGGTTTTATCCATTTAACTGTCCTGGAATAGCCCAAACAGGCATCAGCTTTGGCACTGCTGTTACGTTTGAAGGGGACATGTTGTGACATAATTGTGAGCGTCGTGTAAATCTGGCCTGGAGTTCGGCGTAAGGCCTGTGTCTGTTGGATGTTAGTTAGCTGATACAGAATAAAGGATAAGCTAGGAGCCCTAACACTGATGGTGTTATCTTATCACGAAGGATTAACCTTCTGTACCCTGAAAACAAAACATTGCTAGAGTTGCCACAAAGCTGACAGTTAGTAAAGGCCCAATGTCATAATCACAACATCTGACTGATACTGTGACCTCCTAATAACCTAAAGTCACCTTTTTTCTCCTTTTTTCCCAACAGAGAACTTCTAAAGATCTTCCAGAGATGGCAAAGTAAGAGCTGTTTCCCTTTGGTACTTTCTTTTTATCCCCAAAGGTCGTTCTCTTACTTCAATCTCACCTGCTTCAAACAAAAATATCAACACCTAAGATAAAGACGTCTTTGTAATTGTGCAGATATTCACACTGTGATTTCCCAAAAACAATACTTAAAAGTTAATGTCGGAAAGAAAACTCAAACACTGACTTCAAAACCTGCAATCGCTTTTAAAACTGTACTCTGAGTTGAAGGCTTTGACCCGGGGTCAGCCAACTCCTAGAAGTGATGAGTTGTTTTAAAGTATCTAAGTTCTGTAAAGGCTTAGTTGGTTGATGCGTCGGTTCAAATGTGGTCTGAGCCAGTAACACAGGTAATTGGCCAATTGAGAACCCTGCCACACCATTTGTAGCTCCCTTACCTGGGCCAGCCTCTCAATCTGGGCACGATGAGGTAAAGCTGCTCCACACTTAGCTGTTCCTAACTGGATAAAGGGGAAAAGGGATTATTAGTCCTTCTGCTGCCTGCAAAGGAACACACATTACCTTCAGAGTCTAAAACTAGTCATTATTTTATCTGGCCAATCCAGACAGTAGCTTTGTCAATGGATGAAAAATAAAGATTTTAAATTAGACATAAATAGTCTTAAAGTGGTGTTTCTACTTTTTTTCACAGGGTTTTCAAAAAGACCAGCGGAAACGGAGGGGTACGTTAAAATTGTTCATTGGTCTTGAGTTAAAACACACTTAGAAACAAACTTACTGTCAGTAAGGTCTGAAGCACTCAACTGTTTTAACTTTATCCTGCCTCACAGCTGACCCTTTACCTGGGGAAGAGAGACTATGTGGACCATGTGAAGGAAGTGGACAAAGTTGGTACGTTTCATTGCCTTCAGTGAGCGTGTGTGTGCGTGCATGTGTGTGCAGCTGTGTAATACAATATTTTCTGTTATCTTTTCAGATGGTGTTGTAAAGCTGGACCCAGCAGATTTTGGAGACAGGAAAGGTGACATCATGAAAAATTCCACTTTCTTCCAAAACCCCCAAACCCTCCCAAATCAAGTCATTAAGAAATCATAATGAAATACTAAATCTACTATTATGTGTTGACAGTGTTTGTGCAGCTGGCATGTGCCTTCCGCTATGGCAGCGACGACCTGGATGTGATGGGTCTGTGCTTTAGGAAGGACATCTGGATCCACCATGTCCAGATCTACCCTGAGAGCCATAAGCCCACTCTGACCTCCATGCACGACACTCTGCTGAAGAAGGCTGGAGACAACTCACACCCTTTCACTTTTGAGGTACGACAACATATTCAAATACAAGCGTGAAAAGTTTATGACCCCAGCCTGTTCAACCACAACTTCCACCTTTTACCATTTTACAACTTGGTTTATGGGCACAACACCTGTGTTGTACCCTTTAAATACTGATTATTAGGCATAGGTGTAGATTTCAGGGTCATGCAGGGGACACACACCCCTTATTATTTAAAACATGTGCATTTGTCATCCTATAAAAAAACATAAAAGTAGCAGAGACTTTTATTTTGACAAAATCAGAGACATTTACACCATAAGTTGATGCAGAAAAAACACAAATTGGTCCATTAAAATTCACCACAATGCAGGAAATAAAGTGTTCAATGCTCAAAATATTCTGGCGGAGGATACCTGGACCCCTTTACATGTGTGTCCCACAATGCTTAAATAAAACCTATGTAATTGCTATTAGGTAATTACATTTTAAAAGGTTAAACTACTTAAGATGCTTGATGGCAGCAAGGGTCACAGCATAATACTTATTACCAATCTGAAGGGAATTAAATAGATCACTGTTTCTATTTAATCTATTTAGAGTGAACAAAATAAAATGAAACCATTTGCCATCCTCAAATTCATTTGACAGCTTGACATTGTTTTTTTGTTTGTTTGTTTGTTTTATTCATAATAATTTGGGGAATGAAAAACAAGGCTTTTTGCTAGAAAAGGTTGAGAATGCAATCTCTGAAAATATGTTTTTTTAATTAGTAAACAAATAAAAAATGACTCATCTGTTTAGTTGTAAACATTCTTCTTCATGTTTTTAGATTCCCAATGACCTGCCATGCTCAGTGGCTCTGCAGCCTGGACCAGATGACAAGGGAAAGGTAAAACTCATGCTAATCTGCACCACTCACCTCTCCGTGTCTCACATCCTTTAGGCAAATATGTTTATTGTCGCCACTGGTCATTATAATTGTTTTATCTTTGTTTCACAGGCTTGTGGTGTTGACTTTGAGATCAAAACTTACCTTGCCAAGGAAAAGTGCAACCCTGATGAGAAGATTGAAAAGAAGTTAGTATGCTTTCATTTCATTTTTTGCTTTCAGTTGTTTGACTCATTATTCTGACTCCATCCTTCATATGTCCCACTCCACCCCACAGGGACACAGCTCGCCTTATTATTCGTAAAATCCAGTATGCCCCCTCTCAGGTGGGTGCAGGGCCCAAGGCTGACCTCTGCAAAAGCTTCATGATGTCCGACAAGCCTGTTCACGTAGAAGCTTCAATGGAGAAAGATGTACAGTACCAAAGCTTAATTGTTTAAAGTGTCATGCATTAGCTATTCTAAGTGTTTGTCTATGTTTTTAGGCTGAGTTTGAATGCCACCATTCCCCATTCCCCACCTTTAACTGGTTATTTCCTTGATTTGCCCACAGCTCTACTTCCACGGTGAAGCAATCCCGATCAAAATCAAAATCAACAACGAGAGCAACAAAACTGTCAAGAAATTCAAAATCACTGGTGGGTACCTCTATAAACACTTTTTAATACGACTGTTACTAAGAGCACATCTTAATTATCCATTCCCTTCTTCTGACAGTGGACCAAACCACAGACATTGTCCTCTACTCCGCAGACAAATACACTAAGGCTGTTCTCAACCAAGAGTTTGCGTAAGTGGACAGAAAACTGAGAACCGCAGCAAATATCAAGCATCAAGTGTGCAGCTTGGTATGTTTACATATGGGTTTGTGCTTTATCCTTCACAGAGAGACAGTGGAGCCCAACGGCACCTATGAGAACACTCTGAGCATCACCCCGCTGCTGTCTGAAAACAAGGAGAAGAGGGGGCTTGCACTGGATGGACGACTGAAGGATGAGGACACTAACTTGGCCTCTACCACTGTGTGAGTGCACAACCAGAGCAGACAGAATTAAAGGAAAACTACGGACATTTAAAAATGAAATTAAAAATTAATACATGTTATTCCTATGGTCTATGACAACCCAAAAAGACAAGTAAACATGAACAACTCTCTCCCAAATCCAAAATATAGAGTGCTAAAATCTGTGATGTCTGTGAGTATTAAGTCCGGAGCTGCTCCATAGAAAATGAATTCAGCAAGATGTTAAAGATGATACTAAGAGCCCTCAGGGGAATGTTCTGAGTATATGGGCACATTTTTAGTTTTACAGCTGAGAGCACTACAATGGAATAAAGCTTATTTGGGTAGCCTATTAATAAAAAATGTGGGCCCTAGGCCAAAAAAATAACATATTGGAATTCTTAATGTAGGTGTTATTCCCCTTTAAGTACAATTTGTATGGAATTCAAGCAGCTCTTTTGCATCGCTGCATGTCCATTATATCTTATAATGGTTCAAAAAAGACACTTAACTGAATTAAACCTCCCAATCCTTCAAATCCAAATTCCTTTTCTCTGCAGGCTGCGACCAGGTTTGGAAAAAGACGTGCTGGGAATCTTGGTTTCTTACAAGATTAAAATTAACCTCATGGTGGCCGGAGGAGGGTAAGCGTCTGCTCCCATTAAACATTTTTGGTGTAAGGAAAATGAATTATTATTTTATTAAAGAATAAAATTATCTCAAACTCTGTCTTGTCGTTGTGTAGCCTGCTGGGTGGCCTCACTGCCAGGTGAGTAAAGTTTACTTATAATCATATCACAGCCCGTGCAGCCAATTACCAGTGACCACAAATCACCTGTTTTGTTCTGATTGGTTGGTTTGTTTTTCTCACAGTGACGTCACAGTGGAGCTGCCATTGACGCTCATGCACCCCAAACCTGAAGGTATTTTTTAATAACTCACACACAAAATTGTCAGATTTGCCACAACACTATTTTGCTGATACCACTGCACCTTCTGGCTTTTCCAGTTATTTCACCCTCTCATCCCCTTATTTTCTTCTTTTCACATCAACCTGCCTTCCAATCTGAGCAGAGTAAAGACTACACATCAGCGTGAGTATAAAGTCACTTTTTTTTTTAGCTATCAACTAGAAATCATATTGTTGATATTTATCTAAATTCTAATTTTATTCTCTTACAGTGTCTTGAAAGAAAACTCCCCCATAGTCAAGGTGAGTTTCACACACACCATAGTTCAGGGGAGAATGCTATCTGTTAGCTTGTACAAATTGCTCAGCAACACATAATTTTAATTATTGTTTAAAAAATGAAAAAAGAAACACTTAATTGTACCTTACAAGGTATTAAAATGATGGTGATTATTTTATTTTATTCAAGAAAATAATTTTTGCCTTTAGGCTACGATGAATGGATCATTGATGTGGTATTTTAATGTGTAATGTTGCATGTCAGAGGGTGTGCTATGTAATATAATGTTAAACCACTTTCAGGAATTGATTGTGTTTATTTTGTCTTACACTATATGCATTATAAACTTCCATCTGTGTTTACTTCTTCTCAGAGAGGATGTTACCCTGGGGGTTGAGAAGAAACCCACAGAAAGACAATGGGGGGAACTGACACAAAACAAAGAAGAAGAAGGAGGTGATGATGTAATGACTCCA
>JAPZEB010000006.1:19856736-19873163 GCA_029783705.1 Chaetodon striatus
CACCCAAAAGAACTTTTGTCAAAAAATGATGAAGATGTATAGATTAGCAAGTGACCTTGCTGAGCAGTACAAAGATGATTTATCTGCGGATTTTCCAACACAAGTGCTTTCATTTAGATGTGCATTAGTGTCCGCATTAAAGGAAATTGAACATGGCTCAGTTCAAGATTTGGCGCATGCTCTGTTCATAAAGCATCACTCCTTATTACCAAGTGTGCCTGATGTAGCCACGGCTATCAAACAGTTCCTTACGATTCCAGTAACTGTCGCAAGTGCCGAAAGGCACATGTTTGCGTTATGGGGCTGTCCATCCTCACATATTTTTTTTTGTCTGCTTTCATCCATCTCTACTCTTCTCACCATGAGTCTTTTGTATATTATATTTGTGCTTGTCCCCATGTCTCCCTTCCTCCCATTTCTCCATTCCCTTTAGCTCTGAATGCCCAGGCAGCATTGTCCCAAGTGAGAGAAAGACAGCTTGCAGCCCAGTCCCCCGCATTGTCCCAGGCCCCTGAACTCAATGGAGGTCCCAGTTGCAGTCAGGCAAGTGCATCAATTCCTCAGCCCAGACCGGAGCACTGTGAAGGGGCTGCAGCAGGGGGAAGAGCTCTCCTGCCTCCACCTGCTGTCCCTTCTTCTTCAACTACTGCACCCACCCCAGTCCTGGTACCTACTCGCCCCACAGTTAGTCCACAGACCACTGCCCTCCAACCTGTGTTGCATGAAGCTGAGGAAGCTGTTCTAACCAAACTTCGCTGGGCCACCAACCAGCTACAGAGTTCAGCCTCCCTGGAGTCAAGTATCCAGCTCTGCAGCCTCATCACCAGCTGTGCCAACTCGCTGCGCAGCCTCAAGGACCTCAGCCAGTGACGATCATGGAAAAGGTTACAACCCTATATTAATGGGAACGCTGTTTCTACTTGCCTCTGTCCTGAAATACTGACTCTGGTTTGCTGCTTTGCAGCATCTGTCTTAGACTGAATCATTGCATAAAGCTGAATTCAAAACTGGTCAGGAAATACACTTGAAATAGGATTAGAATGATAAGTTTGCAAGTTGCTATTGAGTTAACAAACATATATGGCTACCAGAAATATGTGACATTGTTCCATAATATGTTTAAGGACAAATATTTGAACCTTTGACAGTTTTTGTCAATTTGTAAGTTATGATATAACAACTGAACATTTCTAAATGCATATTCATCATGGTATGAATTTAAAAACACCTGCCCATTAAAACATTTAAATATATGATTCAGTTTATATTCTACAGTGAGAGACTGCTCATGTATTTAGCTGATTGGCTTTGGTTAATTCAAAATGGCCACCACATTGATACATGGAAAAAAATGACAGCATCCCTTTTCTGATTGGTTTTTGATTCATATCCAAATGTGCTGATTTGCAAAGCAAATTCCAAACAAAAGCTAAATCCCTATAGTTTTGTCCGCACAAGCAAGAGTGCCTGTGCTAATATACAATATACTACTAGTCTGTAAGTTACCAGTTAAAATGTTTTCTGTTCATATATTGTTAACGCCTGTCCTCTGATCAGAGGTGCATTTTTCTATTTACTGTTCAGTCTGACATTCAGATAGATTTCTCTTGACTCTCCGTTGATGCAAAGATTGTTATTCTGTGCCGGCAATTGTGAGGTTTTTATTGTAAATATATTTGATACATGATGGTGATGACAATGATGGTCATGTGATTCAGTGACCCACCCTCAGATGAGAGGGGGCAGCATTCAGAGGCCAAACTCATGATTCTTTATTCCATAAAACCATCTACAGCAAATAAACTTTGCACTGTCCATCGATAGACAGCACTTCATATTAGATAAAAGCAGCTTCAGTGTTGTCTAAAGCAGTTTGAGTTTTCTAATTAAGCACCTAAATAAAGTTTTGCCTGTTCAGGAGTTCTGCAGTTTGATTCCTTCCACAAGAGGGCGCCAAATGCAAAACGCAATGCTAGCGGTGTCAGTATCGTTTTATGCAAATTGCATTTCTGTTTAAAAATTGCAGCGTGCATTACATCTGTAGTCATATTTATGCATCCCTGTTTAAACACGAGCTGCCACTATCGTCAGGCTAAGTACATGTCAATTTATTTATTGTTTCTTTAATGTTATGAAGTTATTCATTCATCAGTCCAGCCAATCGTGGCCATGTTTAGGATGTTAGAGCGATACAGCCTGAGTGGGTTGTCGGTCAGTTGAATCAGACAGCTACTGACAGTCTCCCTTTACCCCAGAATGTAGCGGGGCGTGGTGCAGGCGGAGCCGGGGGCTGTCTGAATCGGTGAACTCTCCCACACAAAGGAGAGGAAACAAAACAAAGCTAAGCAGACTGACAATAACTGGGAATTCACATCTTCTCCTGAACCTCGCTCACATTCAGACAACAGAAATGCACTGAGTCACTGTTGCCTCTGAAAAACCTGTTTCCAAAGTCGCCACATCGCGGCTAATGCTGGTAGAAGGCAACATAGCAACTTTGGGTGATGGTGAGACAGCAGTAGACTGTATGCATATTTGAGAGAGTGGCTTTGCGTCTGGTGCTGAGTTAACTGAGCAGCGTCTCGATGAACACGAGTCGGTGCAGCGCGGCGGACTGTCCGGTAGGCGGTGTCTCCTCTGTGGAGGGGCTGCCGCCGCTGCCCAGAGGCCTTTGCGGCAATCTGAACTCCAGCGGTGGGTTGTGGCGGGACGTCGAGAGGGTGCACAGCAAGAGAGCGCGCATCCAGGGCGATTTCAGTCGGGGTGGCGGGGACGCGCCGCGCGGTCACGGTAAACCTGGAGGACTGGATGCTGCTCTGGCTCTGCTGCGGAAAGAGATGGTAAGGTGGTCTGCGAATATCCTGTCTTTATGTACCGTTATGTCTGAATAGCACAAAAATTCAATGCTCTGTTCAAAGAAACCCTGTTCTATTTTATCCCAGTGTGACTAAAATCTTAACTCAAGGCCCCCAAAAGTTTTGGTAAGTGGATAGAGTTTGTAGAGTTGTCATGAAGATGACAACTCTGCTTTTCAAGATGAGAAATGAACTTTCACACTAAATGTCCCCCTTATTTTGTGGCCATGAGCAGATATTTTGTGGTTTTGTGCAACAGGTGGATCTGTGTCAGCTCGACATGTCCCTGCTGTGCCAGCTGTGGTCTCTCCACGAGGCCATCCAGGAGTACAAGGGCTCTTCGCTTCTTTCTTTTCTCAGTGCTGATAATGGATCCTCAAAGGAGGAGGATGAGGAGGAGACAGGTGTTCTCTCGCAGTCTCCGCCCTCCTCGACCTTGTTTCTGCCTTCACCCAGCAGAAACTCCAGGGACCAGTGGATTAAAGAGTCCTTTCATATTCCCTGATGAAAATACTGTGTGTGCACATGCACACACCATGCACTATACACTGTGTGTTAACTATTTTCTCGAAGTTAATGTCTCCCCGTTTACACAGGTTTTTATGCCATGCATCTTTTATCATTGTTTTTCTGGCTGTGGTCCAACCAAATGAAAGCAAATGACTCTGCAGTACAGCATAGGGTGGCAGTAGCTCAGTCCATGGGGACATGGCTTGGGAACTGGAGGGTCGCTGGTTCAAGTCCCCACCCTGACCAAAATATGGAGAATGGACTGGTAGCTGGCAAGGTGCCCCTGAGCAAGGTACCAACATTGGTGCATTGGTGCTATTTGTCCCTTGCCGGCGGCTGTAGTTTCAAGATTTGGCAGACTGTCATGGTGCTTCCCACCGGCTTACCTGTTGTATGTATAAACAAATCTAAAATTCTTCACTTGCGAGAATGTGTCAGATTATTAGCGGAGGTCATAATGACACCAATGATAACACATATATAAATGCAGACATCGATTTTGGCCAGTTAACAACAGAAAATGTTACACAGTGTCCCTTTAAATGTAAGCTGGCTGCAGTCGGTTTAAGAATTATTGTGTAATCGGGTCTAATTGCACTTTTGATACATCTGATGTTGATGTTTGTGTTTTTTCCTGCTAATTTCAGACTTTGCAGGATCCCTCTCATAAATCGAGCAGGATATTTTCACAGGATAGTATCCTCCTGAGACCCAAAGTCCCAATGTCCTCAAAGGAGATGATAATTAAGTCCCAGTGTCCTTACCAGTTAAGAGTGTCTTCACTTGTCACTGTTGCTAAAATTGGTCAAATTTGTTACCATATCAAACTGCAAATGCTATTAATCATAAACAGAAGAAGTTTCAGCCATAACATTTAATCAGGTTTTGTATCTTGTCCACTTTCGTGTTGGGGTCAGCTGCAGACTGACTTGGCAGAGATGGCTGCCATCTTGTTTTTATATATATTAGTGTATTGTGCTTTGCTACCACTAGATGGCACAAAAAGTGTCCATGAATGAGGACAACAGGTCTAAATTAAGCAGAACAAAGTATAATGTCCATCAAACCCAGAATGTCCTCATATGAGGATATAGGGTCTCAGGAGGATATCAAAGAGTATTTTTTTGCCATTTAGTGTCTTTGAAGAACAGAAGTGCCATCGGTCAATAATCTGAATTCTCGTTACAGTAATTCTGTGAGCATCTGACACAGTATACTAATTTTTCTGACCCAGATATGAGGAGGACTCATTTTGAGATTCATGTTCAGTTTGTTGTTCTGTAAAGACATCTCTGAGTCTCCGCAACCTGACATTTCCTATTGAAATACAGGCTACTAAACGTGTGTGCACAGTCACTTCTGTATCTTGACTGCCTTGTAACCTCTGTTTTACATTCTTTGTGGTGCTGCAGTCTCGGCCAGGACACTACTGTAGGAAATGATCCCTTTTTTTGGACGCAGTCTTATCAAACTGATATGAAATGCTCAGAAATCCTGTTTTTTTTTTTCGTATAATCTGTGGGTAGTGTTCAAATGAAGGCGACTCCTTAATGCACTATTATGATGCAGTGCTTTTTTAAGCCCAAACTTTTATAACTGTACAACGCATATGACCATCAAACTCTGTGTTATAAGAAGTAAAGTGGTACAGTCTGCCCAGTGGACAGAGTCTTGAATTAAATCACTTATCTCACAAAATGTATTTTTGTTTTCTAGACAGGCATTACAATGACTCCTGTTGTATGTACGTCTTAAAATAAACCTACAGTGTACACCAGTCATGTAAGTTATATCTGTATATGAATTAAAAGATAATCCAAGGATGATGTTGCAAAATGTGACCAACAGGGGACACACTGTCTCCAGTTGAGAGAGCGCTAACTCCTTCCTGCAGGCCAGCCTCCTCTGAGCTCATGTTGACAGCGACAGAGTGGGGAAAACCATTTTCTGTGGGGGGAGCAGGGACTAAGGGGAGTGACGTTTGAGTAGATAGTCTCATGCTGTTCTCTATTTATAATCAACATATGATGTGGTTATTGTTAGCATCTATCTGCCTGTCTGTCTCTAACAGGCTAAGTGAGTGTTAAACTGTGTCTTCATCTTTTTATCGCAGTACATGTGTGCATTTGCATCTCTTCAGTTTTACTACTTTCTTTCTCTGTCTCTCTGTGTTTTTGTTGTCCATCTGTTGGCCTGTTGCTGCTATTGTTACATCACATAGCTACTGTAAGTGCTGTTAGTAAACTACAGGGAGAGCTAGGATGGACAATATGGTTTACTTAAGGTGTTGACACTTAAAAGGAACAGTTTTTGAAGTGGGGTTGTATGAAGTGGTTGTCTGTGTTCAATATATTACCCACAGCAGATGATGGTCAGCGTGCCCTAAGCTTGGAGACAGGAAGACCATGATGGGAACTGAGCAAAGAACTGCTCAAAAAGGGGTTAGCAGCTAAATGTTTGTAGTATGTATCAGTAAAATTCCACCCACAAAATATTACCAAAATTAAATCAGCTGTCTTTTCCCAACCTAGAAAAGCTTATTCATGCTTTTGTATTCTCGCACCTTGACTACTGTAATGCACTGTTTACATGCCCCAGTAATTTAAGTAGCTCGGCCTCAGCTAATACAGAATGCTGCAGCTGGTATTTTAACTGGGACAAATCATAGGTCACATATCACCCCAATTTTTGTCTCGCCATTGGTTGCCAGTTAACCTCAGAATTGATTTTAAGAATCTTTAATAACTTTTAAAGCTCAACATGGTATAGCCCCCAGTTATATAGCTGAGCTTCTGATTACCTGTTCTCCAAGTCACGACCTGAGATCCTCAAGCCTAACGTCGCTAGTGGTCAATAAAAAAGTCCCAATGTCCTCAGACGAGTACTTCCTAATTAACAGTGTCTTAGCTTGTTACTGTTGCTAGTTTCAACCATAACATTTGATCAGGTTTTTAATCTTGTCCACTTTCGTGTCGGGGTCGGCTGCAGACTGACAGCGATACAGGTGCTTCAGTTTTCCCATCGGAAAGGTCTGTTTCTCCAATCTGCTTTAGGTAATACACTGACCATAGATAAGTACCACATACAACCCCACTTCAAAACCATCTGAACTGTCCTTTTAATTTTAAAAGACAAGGGTCTGTGTTAGATCACAATCATAAATATGTAGTGGTACAGTGGTCTGTTTGCAAGGAGGAAGCTATACATGCTGTATGTACCTAGAGTAATAACGCACCTCTGAATATTGGACCCACAGTGTAACATTAGACTGAATCTGTGTCATGAGAGAGTTGTTCCCCCTGCTGCACCACACTCCTCCATCCCAGCTGCCTCTGTCCATCCATCCATCTCTGTTCCCCCACCTAAAAATACACTCCTGCTCTCACTGAGGAAAATCCCTGTGCCTTGACCTAGCTTGAAAACACGCGCGCGCGCGCGCACACACACACACACACACACACACACACACACACACAGTGACTGGCCCTCTACCTGGAAGCTATTCGTCTCTAGTTAACTGGATGAAACACACTTTTATGGAAGCCGCCTGATGACGCAACTGAAAGTCAGGAAGTGACTTGAGTTCTCATTATGAGCTCAATCTAACAAAAGATAATGTGTTTCATGCTGAAGCACTGGGACTTCCATGAAAGCTTGCATGGTTACAAGCCTGCAGGAGATCTGGGTGTGCAGAGGTGATTAAGTGAAATAGTGAGATAAGCCTGTTCCAGTGACAGAGACAGTCAGGATCAAAGTCTACAGGTATGTTCTGTCGCACAGAACCAGCAAGATAAAGACTTTTGCATACTGCTGCATCACCAGTGGGTTCTTTGCATATCCTGTCTCTCTCTGTCTCTGCCTGTCTGTCTGTTACAGGCACTACAGTCAATGAAGGAACGAGGGGGGGTGAGCTCGGGGCAGGCAGGCATATATTACAACAGGGCTTCACTAAGCGGTCTTGTCTTCACGCAGATCACTGCGAGACAGAGAGACAAGTTGTCAATGAGAGCTGCTGCAGTTGCTTCGTTAAAACTTCAGCTGGAGTGCATATCAGGCGGTTACAGGCTGAATGACAGCGAGCAGGGCGAAATCGGTTGGTCTTTACTTCTGGTTTTATTACCAACTCCGTCTACAGCTCTCTATTCCGTACATGGCGACGTTTCTGAGCGTGATTCAACTTATTTCCAATGAGCTCAAGTCGCAGCTTGTGTGAAGTTCATCATCATCATCATCATCATCATCATCATCATCATCATCATCATCATCACAAGCATTATCATCATCATCATCATATAATCATCATCATCATCATCATCATCATCATCATCATATAATCATCATCATCATCATCACAAGCATTATCACAAGCATTATCATCATCATCATGTAATCATCATCATCATCATATAATCATCATCATCATCACCACAAGCATTATCCTCATCATCATCATATAATCATCATCATCACAAGCATTATCACAAGCATTATTATCATCATCATATCATCATCATCATCATCGTCATCACCACCACCACCATCATCATCATCATAATCACCATCATCACCATCATCATCATCAACCTCACCATTACCATCATCACCACCACTATCATCATCATCTCTATCATCATCATCATCATCATCATCATCATCATCATCTCATCATCATCATCATCATCATCATCATCTCATCATCACCATCATCACCATAATCATTATCCTCATCATCATCATCTTCATTACCATGACCATCACCATTATAACCATCATCATTACCATCACCATCACCATCATCATCACCATCATCATCATCGTCACCACCACCATCGTCATCATCACCATCAACATCAACATCATCCTCATCATCATCATCATCATATCATCATCACCATAATCATTATCATTATCATCATCATCTTCATTACCATGACCATCACCATTATAACCATCATCATCACCATCACATCACCATCATCATAATCATCATCATCCTTTTCACCATCATCATTATGACCACCATCACCATCATCACCATTGTCATCATCATCATCATCATCATCATATCACCATCATTATTACCATCATCATCATCATCATCATCATCATCATCGTAGTCATCGTCATCGTCATCGTCATCGTCACCATCACCATAATCATCATCATCACCATCCTTCTCCTCATCATCATCATCATCACCATCACCATCCTCCTCATCATCATCACCACCATCACCATCCTCATCCTCATCCTCATCTTCATCATTATCATCATCATCATCATTATAAGCTTTGTACTTTTATAAGGGTGTTTTATAATCCCAGGGGATGGGCCACAGGATTTGAGGTTAATTTTATGAAGAATTTAAATGAAAAGAGAAAATGGAAAATTTGATGTGAAAATGGCCAATAAAGTCGTTTTTTTAGTACTCAGGATTTTTAGGCCACAATTAAATGATAAAAAGAAAAATGACACTGAAAAAGGAAATTGGATATTGAAATGATGTTGTGAAATAGATGCTTGAAAGCCTAATTTAAAAAAGTCCTCAAATGTAAAATAGAAACTCTCAAATATAAATGTTTGAATAGAAATGTAACTGAAAAGGAAACATTTATAAGAACATTTGACAAGGAAATGAATTAGTGAGATGTAAAAGTGTTTTCTTTTTCATTTTTCTCCATTTCTTTTTTAATAATGGCCTTATAATTCTGTGCTTTAATATAACAATTTATTTGCCATTTTGTCTTCCATTTAATTCAATTAATTTTGTATGCTATGCTACACTGATTATATGTGTGAGAAGCTTCAAGCATATGATTTGTTAAGTTGTTGTTTGAAAAAAAATGGAATAAAAGAACTTACAAAATATGCAGATAACACCACAAAATTGGTAGCATTTCAAACAAATGTTCAACAACAATACCTTTACAAACATACAATATGTAACAATAAAACCTTGTCCCAGATCACAGCTGTCAGTTTGAAATGGCACTTGATGCAGGGACCTGTGTTATTTAGAGACCAGTTTACAGATATTTAATGAATTCATGGTAAAATACTGATAGGATTTTTTTTTCCATTTGTGGTTCAGTTTGAAGATTATGTAGATGGCCCTATAATCTGTGAGCAACATAATCCTGTGCATTACTGCTGTGGTTCTAGAGGGAGCCTTTGATACTGGTGACGGGTGCATGTTGGTGTTGTCATCTGGAGCAGTGGTGCAGCTAAATGGACCGTTAAAGCAGATGGTGATTAGTTACTGGCTGCTGTGTGGGGATGTCAGAGGAGTGGTAGCTTTGGACTCACTTCACTGGATGAACCATTTTAAACCAGAAAGAATCAGTTAATAGAGGAAGGCAAAAAACAGAAAGATTTTAAACCTCAAGTATAAAACAAATAAACAAAAATAAAAATGTAACACTTTTGTTTTTACTCCCATTTATACAAGTTTCAGTAAAAAAAGAAAAAAAATCTTACTTTTTATGCACTTCAGTAGGTTAAATTCTCCCAAATCTTGGTCATAATTTTGTTAAAGTCCATGAGCACTTATCATTTTCCCAGATAATCCATCCACCTGACAGGTGTGGCATATCAACAAGCTGATTAAACAGCATCATTTCACTCATTTCCAGTGTCATTTTCTAAAAATTTGGCAGTACATCCAAACAGCCTCAACCACGCTAGCCCAGGACCTTTGACATATTTGTGAACAAAATTTGAAAAAATAAGTGTTTTGTGTGCATAAAAAAGTCTAAGACTCTTCATTTAAACTCTTGAAAAAATGAAAGCAAAAGAGTGTTCTATTTATATTTTTTGTTCAGTAGAGATACAGGCAACCGTGAGATTAAAGAACATACAATATCTTAGTACAGTGATCCCCCACCTGAGGGTTTAAGGACACAAGAAAGTGAAACCTAATGCAGGCTGGATGAAGCTTTTAATCAACAGAATGAGGAAATGTTTTTTAATTATAGTACCTGCCAAGTCACAGAATGTTAATACTGAACCTGCAAGATGCTTCATTTCTCCTCCTGCAATATTCACTGGTTGCAACTAAAGAATGATATTGTTTTTATAATTGTGGAATGTGCATCTCAGCCTGTGTCTGCAAACACAATGGGAGCTGCACATCAAAACATCACTCCATGGCACTACAAATGTTAAAATACTACACAGATTAGCAATGAACCAAAACAGCAATCTTTAACTATACTTATTAACCAGTACTTTCTGTTGCCTTAACCTAACCACATGCAGGAGTCAGAATGCAAACCCTGGTGTTTGATATCAAAGTCCTGCACTTTACCGCTACCATCTACCCTGGCCACCTCCCTACGCCCTACATACCCCCTATGGGGTACAAAAACATGTACATAACATAACATAAAATAAATATAATGCAAGCAGCAGTTATGTTTCCTTTAAAAGGTAATTGGTAGGGATGCATGATAATATCGGCATGTCATCTGTATGGGCCAATATTGGCTTTAAGATGAACCACTGGAATCAGCACACGTGCTTATTTTGCACAATGAATGAATATGACATACATTGAAAAGCATTATATTTGATGTCTCTATCTGCTGGTGGGCCATCACGATAACAACATGTATGCATAATATGATGTTAATTCCACTACAGAGGAGACTTGATCACTAAAATTAGGTGGGGAAAAAAGTGGATATATTGATAATGGTATTGGTTATTGGTGATATGAGTTGTTACAATTTGGTATATTCAATATCAGCAAAAACCCAATATCATGCATCCCTAATAATTGGCAAAACAAAATGAATACTAAATAAATGTTATTTCTCTAAAACACCCAAAAGTCATTCTTTAAGGGATCACAAGCTGTAAAAACTGAAAACCTCTTTAAGTGAAAAACCAATGCATATGGGTAGTGTTTAGTAGTGTTTGATGGATTCAGGCCCAAATCTTGATATTTTAGCGCAAAGTATTTTAGTTCTACATATGGTGTTTGAAAACACACATAGTGACTGTGTATAAAGCTATGGGCTGATCTGGTGGCAAGTAATGTATCCATAAACTGAATAAAATAATGGTTGTAGTGATTGTGATATCAACCGTCAGTTTATGGACTCCTGTTTTAAACTAAGGATGCACACAATATTGTATTTTGTTTCGAATATCCAATATGCCAATACGTAACAACTCGTTTGGCTGATAACCAATACCAATAGTGACATATCCATTTTTTTTTCCCTACCTAATTTTGGTGATCATCAAGTCTCTTCTGTAGTGTAAGAGACTATATATTATGTATACATACTCTTACCATGATGGCCCATCAGGAGATAGAGACATGAAATACAATACTTTTTACTGTATGTAATATTCATTTATTGTGCAAAATAAGAAAAACCATGGTGGCTGAGGTCAGGGATACCAGCAGCCAAAATGAGTTCCCTCTGTGAGGTGGCTGGACTCAGCCTTAGAGATAGGGTAAAGAGTTTGGACATCCTGAGGGAACTCGAAGTAGAGCCACTGCTCTTTCGTGGCAAAAGGTTGAGGTGGTTCAGGCATCTGATCAGGATACCTCCTGGGCACATCCCACTGAAAGGTGGCCTTGGGGCAGACCCAGAACCCACTGGAGGGATTACATAGCTTGTCCGGCCTGGGAACATCTCAGGGTCCCCCAAGAGTAGCTGGAAAGCATTGCTGGGGAGAGGGACGCCTGGAATACTTCGCTCAGCCTGCTGCCACCACGAAAATGGATGGATGTTGGCTGATTCTTGTAGTTCATTTTAAAGCCAATATCAGCTGATACAGATGACGAGCCAATTTTATTGTGAATCTCTATTATAAAGCCTCAAGTTTGGCATGTAGGCCATTGCTATCTTGAATTTGGAGCCAGAAGTGATCCTATTAGGAAGAAACGGTGGAGCCTGATGCTAGCTGCTAGCTAGGTTATCACAATGCATTTGCGATGATATTACATTTACTGATGCTTATGCTAATGCAAATTTTTGCTAGCAACATAAAACCATTTAAAACAAAGGTCCTTACCAGAGAAAGTCAGCATCCAACAAATAAGGCCCCAATCACACAGAAGGCATTTCAGCAGCCAGAGACAGCGTTTTGTAATTGTTTTAAGTGAGAATGAAACTTTTTGCTGCCTCGCGTTTCTGCACTATAAGCACCTGGTTTGACATTGACACTTTGTTGTTCCTCTTCTCTATGCTCCCTCAGTTTTGTTGCCTGCTGGAGTTTTTGTCTTTTTGTTTATGTTGTTAAAGCTCATTTATTTGTTCTCAAATCCTGCCTGCTTGGTGTCCTGCATTTGAGTCCTCTTTTGAACTGTGTAAATCTGACCAAAACTATTTTGTACCAAGTGGTAAAAATGTTTATTTCTGCTGTTAATTTGGGCATTTTAACATGAGGGTCTGTGGGGATTGACTCACTCTTGGGGCCAGCCTCCGGTGGCCATTAGAACTGCCGTTTTTGGAACTTCCACATTGGCATCATTTTTTAGCCCTGGTGGTTGCTGTTTGTGACGCATGTATGGTGGCAGTTTTCATCACCAACCAACCAACCCCCTCCTTCCCTCCACCCCGCCCTCTCCTCAGCAGCACAAAGGAATAACTGAGCATGTCCTAGCTACCCCTCATAGCCGCTGCCCATGTTGATACTTTGTTCACATTCTAGAGGAAGTATTTGAATTCCCAGTGTAGAGGCACTTAGGCCAAAACTCTGGAGTCAGCTCCATTAGACTAATAGAGTTTTTAACAGTAAATTCTTAAGTACAGGTTCTCCTATGATTTTTAACATATGAGCATTGCCAACAACAGCTCATGTCACATTGCGTGACAGTGCACTTGCTTTGGCTCACCCAGTCTATGAATGGTGGGTTACTTGCATGACTGACTCTTCTCTGCAGACACTGGACCTCATTAAAGTTTGAAGCCTTTCATCCTCAAAAGGTGACAGTCACAGGTGGTTTGTGATGGGCCTACACCACACACAAACAGTATCAATTATTTAGCTGTCTTCTGTATGTTCATATGCGACAGACTTAAATGTGTTTCTAAAGCTTTGCAGGTGCAGCTGTGTGAAAATGTGATGGAACTCTTGAGTGGGCTCTGGGATAACAGCTTCTTGTTTCGGGGAAAAATGGGAGTGACAGATTCGTCGGCATGTGGTGAGTATTTTGGGCATTGGAGTGGCTGTGTGCCTATACAAGGTCATGTTAGGCAGGATGAGAAATAGTTGGTGTGTGAAAGCCATTTTAGCTGACACGAAAATATCTGTGGACGAGGCTTGTTCAGCGTTCAGGGTCTAGGCATGGAGAGAGTCATTTGCTTTACAGATTGTAAAGCCCCTTGAGGCAAGTTTGTGATATTGGGCTATATGTATATAAAATTGGCTTGACTTGACATTCCTTTAAATAATGAATTCATAAAACTCTGTTTCATAAGGGGGCTTTTGCCTTTTTGAATCTAGACAGCACTAGTTATGCAGCAACACAGTGAGAGGCAATGGACTGTGGCAGTATGGTCTCATCATAACCTCAATCCCAAAACAATGCATGTTATATTACAGTAATGATTCTCAGCCACGTAATAATCCCCTCAGGGCAGGGAAAGGCTGCAGAGATATACAGGCTTCATAAAAGTGCATGTGGCTAAAAATGACACGTTTTCATCTCTGTCAGGGAACTCTGGAAGCCGGTGTAACTTTGCACCCTGAGGAGTGGAGTGATCGATAAGGCTGGCAGGTGTGGAGATGTGCGTTTAGGTGCTGGCAGGTGTGTGCAGCTTCATCCACACACCCATCCTCAGGTTGCAGGGAGGATTTAGAGGAACATTGGCTGCCTGCCACTAAAAACCTCCAAATATGACACCTGAAATCACTCATTTGCCTCTGTGTAGGAGCAATTTGAGGTAATAAACCAACCTTTTTGCCTGCGAGTAATTTTTGTCAACACCATTTTACATCCAAAGCAATTCTGCAAAACAGCTTCACACTCTCACAAGCTGGGAGAGCTGCCTCTAAAAGCAAAATAATGACTCTGTATTACAATCCATTACAGCGCAAACAGCTTCCTGCTTCACATTTTCCATGAGCAATGTGCCCTGCCCTCTGTATTACAGTTTTTCACAATTGCTAAGACACATTTCTTGAAACCTTCCACCCTTTTCTCAAAGCTGTAAACACAAAATCCAATCTTCAAACGACACCCACAAAACCTCTGACTCTTCTGGCAAAATCAAACAATCACCTCAAGACCATTTTATCTGTGCTCAGTATCAAACAATGCTTTCAGATCATACACACAGCCAGTCAGTACATAAACACTACTGAGCATCCATTTCACACTAAATAAGAGATGAAAAGCACAGTGTTCAGGGCATGTCGCTACAGAAAAAAATGCTTATTATGTAGAAAAACACCTTTAGAATTACAGAAAAATTGAATTACTACCTCACAGTTGTATGGCTTCATGAACCAGTCAAGTTGCAGTTGTATTTTAAATCCATATCTGTCCAGACTCATATGTAACCATGACAGCTGGCAATCCTTCATATATGGATGTTGCTGCGAAGATGCTACAAATTCTAAAATGTCGATGCGTCACACATATCTTCCCCCCTGACAGCACAGAAGATCTATACAATCAGCACAGTTTCAAGGTGGACACCCAAGATTAGTGTCACCAATTTAGTACCTGACCAAATGTCTCCCCTTCTGTTCCTGAGTTATGACATGGAGTCATGGCCAGAAAAGTGTTTTTGCAGAACAATATGATGTCACAGTGAATGTGGCATGTGACCTTTTGGATAAAAAATGTCATCTCTTCATCACAACATCCTATTGGAGATTTGTGTAACATTTTGTCATAATTACACATGAATTCTCAGCAAAAAAAACCCTGATCATTGACCTTCAACCACCAAATTATGATCAGTTCATTCTTGAGCCCAAGTGTTCTGGAGATATTGCATTTACAAGAATGAGACGGATGCAAGGTCACAGTGTCCCAAGAACACAGTGTTCTTGGGATATTGCAATCATGAGAATAAGATGGACAGATCTACGGACGACCTGAAAACATAATGCCTTCATCCATGGCTATCACCGATGTGCAGGCTTAAAAATCTGTAGTCACGGTCATATGGACACCCAAGATTAGTGTCACCAATTCAGTATCTGACCAAATGTTTCCCCTTCTGTTCCTAAGTTACGTTGCTGAATAATAATGTCACAATTAAGTTTACTTTTGACTTTTGGTATTTACAATGTTATCACTTCATCATTTTATCCTGGTAAACATTTGTGTGAAACTTTGTCATAGCTAGCATACGAATTCTTTAGTTATGGCCAAAAACACATTTTGTGAGGTTACAGTGACCTTTGACCTTTGATCATCAAATTCCCTCAAGGTGTTCTTGAGATATAGCATACAGGAAAATGAGATGAACAGGGTCACAGTAACCTTGACCTTTCACCTGTGACCACTAAAATCTAATCACTTCATAGTTGAGTTAAGTGGGCATTTGTGCCAAATTTAAGAAAATTGATGTTCAGTGTAAAATGGCCCCAAGGTGTTGTGACAATGGTCACATTGCCACTATGCTGACCACCACAATTATGTTTCCGCCTCTTCTTTTCATCAGACTGAACCCAGCTTCATCCACAATAATGTATTGATGGGGCCTTACATTGAATCCAATTCAAACAAACATTCTCTTCACATAAAAATAGATATTTAAAAAAGCAGTTTTGTAAGTGCTACAGAAAGACAGACCTCTGCTGTAGAATGTATTTGTATGTACTCCTGATTCACACACAGGACAATATAGTGCAGTTTGACAGTAGTAGCATAGTATAGTACTGTAAGCATCAGCACTTAAAGTGTCTGTTTGAGTATAAACACCTGCTATATACTGACTGTTGGTGCGAGTTGTGAACTGTAATTCAGCAGTAAATAATCAGCCATGTATGTATGCTGTATGACTGTGGATGGCGGAGCTGTTGAATGAATTTGTGGAGATTGTTAGATGCAGCGGTGGCTGTTAGCAGTTAGCTCTGCTTGTCAGC
>JAPZEB010000006.1:19877768-19893713 GCA_029783705.1 Chaetodon striatus
AATATGACAAATTTTATGATGTAAATTTAAAGTGAGCTTCCCCTGTTTGAAAGACCAGCAGCCGCCACTGGATTAGAGGAAGTCTCCGTCAGCTGTTAGGCTAATTAAAACAATGTAAAATACAATAGGCTTGTGCTGATAATATTAGCATGTTGTATTTGTGGGGAAAATGTGTCAAGCAAAATACAAGTGCTCTGTTTATGAATCCTGCGAGTTAGAGCGAAGCTGATTTGTGTACTTGTGTTTGAAATTGTCGCTACTTTTAATGTGTTTTGAATCAACTAAAGTTTACAGCACTTCACAGAAACCCCACTGCCAACCAGTATTTTGGAGTTGTAACTGCAGAGTGACGCGGACACACCACCATGGAAGTATAAATGCTCACAATGGTGTAGGCCACGTGCGTCGGCTAGAGCATAGACTGTGCATAAAGCTAACGCACAAGTTGAAATCTGCCTTAACTCTGGTCTTGGTTTAAGGATAGTCTTTAGCATTTGGTGTAGGATCAATTTAGCCAAATGACATTACTGCCCAGCTTCCAAGGAGGCCTATTATTGTCACTGTAGAGCTGTGTAACTTCACTGAGCTACATGTGGCCCCAGGGACTCTCTTCTTATCAGCTGAGGGCCCTCGCTGCTTTAACACCAGCCTCTGTCATACACAGCTCTTCAGTTCAAAGACAACACTGCATGGGAGATCAAAGCATGGTCAATCTGGTATGCACACACACACACACATGCTTACCGCAATAACACAAAGTACAAATGATAACACTTCCATAATCTCAGTTGCACACTTGCAAACACACATCCAAAGAACACTGGCTCCGACCACACATGCCCCTGGCATTGATCAAAGGGAGGAATGTGATAGATAGATGCGAGATAAGGGAGCGAGAGACACAGAGCGAGGAGAGAGAGAGAGAAGGAGAGAGACAGAGAGAGAGAGAGAGAGAGAGAGAGAGAGAGATGGTGGTTGTCTCACTTCAGTAGTCAGGCAATAAGCAAAGATAAGACTGGGACACACAGTTCCAGGTTACAAACATCTAACAACATTCCACGCTGTGCTGGAACAGAGAATATATATTCACATACACTAAACAACACACATTTCTATTTCTATGTTGCTGTACTTATTGTGACCTTTTACAGTTTTTTTAAATTGGAAAGGAAACTCGTGCCAAGTCCTGAGCAACTGCGACCATTTTTCCATGCCACTTAAAAGACCTGGTGAAAGGTGTTGTTTACTCTGATGACATACTGTTTCTTACAAATAAACCAAACAAAATGACAATACTTATACTTCATATGTCGACCTATGCTAACACTTTCTAATCTGACACCATCACTGCTATTATTCATCATTGCCTTCTAAAATCATTTCATGCCATTGCTTGTCTTCAGAGAGTGATTTCACAGGATCACACAAAGAACCAAAGCACTGTTAACAAAGTTCTGTTCACCTCTGTGACATACAAATTGCATTTACTGTGGCTGTTTCACAACATACTATGCAACCAGTGCCAGTGGAAAGCTTTTAATGTGAAGCAGCAGCAGGAAAGGTTATTTTCTGCATTAGCAATAACTTATCATAGCAAATATATCTGCATTACACATGTAGGAAAGAAATCAGTGAAGCCAAAAAGATAGTTTCCACCTCTGTGGCTGCGAAAGTCTGTGTAACATACATTTGATCATCTGCTCATGTCAACAAGGAGCATTTGTGTGTAGAGCAACAATTATGACAGTATGTTTGTACTGTACGACAAACATGTATGTGTATAACAGTGTGTGCAGACAGATCAATAACAGGAATGGTCTTAGAGCATTAATATTAATTAAATCCTATTGTTAACAACTTCATTTATTTCATCTCACTCTTTTGTGCTGTGTAATGAGATTACATTAGGTGGATAATGGAAAGGAGCAGCCTGTGGTATTAGGGCTGGTTGGACTGGAGGTACTCAGATGGGGCTTGAAATTACAAGTATTTCCTGCTGTGAAGTTATAGTGATCACGCCTTACCATACCATGCCTTGACTGCATCTATTTTCTTTTCTTCATATATATTCAAAGCCAAAAACAATACCATACAATGCTGTTGATAGCCAATGACAGTGGAGCATTCAACTCTAGCCTGCTTCTCTGGACGAGTCACCTCACTGGAAATGAACAGACTGATTGTTGCTTGCATTATGGATGTATGATTACCGGTACTTTATCAAGGAAAATATCCAGAAGGAAACAGGAAAAACCAATGAGAGCTGAAGCTCTACATCTGATAACTGATTGATTATCTGATCTACAGAAAATTATCTGACAACTATTTTCATTATAAATAAAAAAATTTAAATAACTTCTCAGGGAAAAATTACCTTGTCAAAAGACATTTTGAAATAAAAAAAATAAGAAATTAGGATGGGAATTAATCAAGAGAATAATCTGCAGATCAGTTGACAATGAAAGTAACAGTCGCAAATGTTTCTAGGCCTGTCACATTCTGTGTCTGTGGGTCAGTTGGCTGGTTGTTATAGTCTTGTCTGACCAAATTGTCCCTGGTTGGACAGTTGCTGATGTTACTTTAGTAAGGCCATGTGTCCACCAAAGAGTTTCTTTTCTCAGCTGAAAATGGCAGTTGTTGTTGTTCAGCCTCTGTGACTGTATTGACTGATGGTATTTTTCCTGCCCCTTCTCCACTGTGATTGCATGGCTGGCAACAATGACAAGCACAGTGGTTTACCCAAAGTTCCACATTTTTCAATCTAATTTTTAATTGAAAAAAACAAACAAACATATTAATAATCAAAGAAGACATTCACTGAGGGATTTATCATCATGGATTTATTTTACTAAGCTTTTGAGAGGAATATGATCACACTGGAGCCTTTATTGGAGCAGCAGGATGGCTAACGTTAACTACTAAGCTGAAAAACACATCACTGTGTCTCAAATCATATACTTCTGTACTAAACACTTAATATATGTGATCACACTGCATAGTACCAGAAAATGCAGTGTACTACTGGTGCACTCAAAACAGTCCAAAAGTTGAATGTGGAATGATGGACACCCTCAACAGTCGCCATCTTTGTGACATGTTGTTTGCTCTAAGTACTAATACTGTTGTGGAAAAGAGGCTGTCAGTATTGTTTGTTGGGTCTGTAATGATTTGGTACTGTGAACAATAATGCGAGTGCTAATGTTAGTTTGCTAGCTAACATTAGCATGAACTAGCTAACTAACTTCTTCATAGCTATGGTGGCACATTTTAACAAGCATTGACATTGTGGCATAAGTTTGGTTTATGTGTGGGTGGAGAGCGGTCAACTACTGGCGGTAATGCTCTACTGTCCGTATGCAATTGGCTGTTTAAAAAGAAGACGAAGAAGAACAAGAGGCAGTAAAAGAAAAATGCTGCGTTCCATTTACCTCGGAAGTTGGAAGTCGGAGGTGGGAATGACGTCACAGCGGAGTTATCGGTGTTCCAGTTACAACGTCGGAAAAAAGTTGCCAAACGGGAAGAAGAAGTCGGAAAACAAGTTGGAAATGTCTACAAAAGCTATTGCCTTGTGTGAATATTAGTGCAACAAACACTAGTGAGAAGTGCTTATAAATGGAATATATATATATAGCTTCTACTTAAATGTTTACACCCGGGGCAGCCATCTTCGATTGTCAACTTGGGGGCGGTGAGGATTCTCCGACTTTCTGACTCGGAATTCTGACTCCAGGGGGCGTTCCAGTTGAAATTTCCCACTCGGAACTCGGAAATCCCGACTTCCCAGTACAAATGGAATGCACCAAAAGAACATGAGGTCTCTCCATCTCAGGGGGAAAAGCCTTCTCACGTCCAGTTTAGATTTTAACAAATGACAAATCATCTGTGGTCCAGTGAATCCCAACATAAGAATATTTCTAATTGTATTCTAACTAATGCATACAATACTAAATATAAACATAACATTAGCAAAGTCTAGCCAAAACTGTTTAAAATATCCATGAAAAAAGTATGTATTTAAATAATATTGAAACATTAAAGATAAAATATAAACAATTTATTTCATACAAATATGTGCTTATCTGCCTCTTACAAAACTTGTCTTGTTCTGTGAGAATAAATTACAAAACAACATTTTTGGAAGTATTGAACATTAAGAAAATTAAATATTGAATTCAGACTTCTTAATGATATTGTGGTAATAGCATTTTGGTTACTGTGACACCACCAAACTCATGTTTGTTCCTGACAGATATAAATCACTTCTGTAATACAATTAGCAAAAGGCATGATACAAAAAATATGTTGTTCCCCTTTCACTCTTTGTCTCTCATTTGCCTTACATCTGTTTCTCTTTATTCCTCTTTTTTTCATCACTCCTCTTTCTACCCTCCTCTCCTCTCCTCAGTTCCCTTTTCACATCAACGGCGCCCCCCAGAGGCTCAAACAGCAGATGCTTTTACTTCAGTTTCTGGTCTGTCTTCAGAATAAATATATACTAATAAAGAGATGCTAATCCATTACTGATATTCTTTTCAACTCTTTAAAAAACTCTTTTTCTTCTCATCTCTGTTTCCTCATCATTTCTTTTATTGTCTGTCCTCTCTGCTAGGCCGTTCTCATATTTTCAGACCTCAACTTGTCAAGTCAATCGCCCGTCCCTCCTCTCCCTCTCCTTTTGCCACTGATGGCCCTCCTCTTGAGTTGACACCTCCTATCCCCAAATCTCTCCCCTCTATTTCAGAGTCTGATAACCAATGTGAAAAATATGGTAACTCTTCTTATTCTCTTTGGACTTTTCCCACCATCACTTCACTCACTCCTTTAAATCTGCTTCATTTGATCTCTCCTATTTCCCTCTCCACCTCATCTTCGCTGTCCCTTCTCAGTGCCTCCTGCAGGTGCTCAGGGAGCATGGTTGACATCTGGTAGTGACATCACCACTGTCCCTCTGCTAAGCAGTCCTGACCTTGATGCCCTCTGTGACCCTGCAGCTCCACCACTTACTGCTTCCCTTCCACATTCCTCATCACCTTGTTCCTCTTCACTTTCCACCTCTGTTTTATTCTCCTCTCTTCACCCTAAGCTCGCTGTTTGTCCCACTGCACCTCCTGCTCCAATCAGCTCTTGTCAGTCAGGTACACCAGCCAAGTGATCAAACAATCTACTGTCAGTGTTATTTCAGCCAAGACAGTAACCTCACACTTTTCTGACATGTAAAAATGTGTCATTTGTAAGAAGTATTCAACAAATTAAACACAAAGATCACTCATAGTTCAAACTTCATAATCTGTCTTTGCCTTTGCTCTTTGTAGGCTCAACGTTCCCCCAAGAAGACAAGGAAACAACTTTGAGCCCTGTGGGCCGAGACAAGGGTTCTCTTCAAAATTACCAGGCAGGGGCCAGTATCAGCGCAGCCCAGGATTTAAAGGTGGCCATCACAGAAAACAAAGCTGAACCAGCAAGGATCAGGTGAGGTCATGGGATGAAATCACATGAGTTTTTAAATTTAGATTGCTTGGTTTTGATCCTTCGAGATGTTGTGTGAAGAGTGAATGCGTCAGCCAACCGCAGAGCAGAAGAGGACTCTTAAAGACTGGTGGCAGAAACATAGACACAGACTCAAGTGTAGAGAGCACATACGTACACTTTGAGATGGGCTGCCTGCTTGAAATTGCATGGTTGCTTTAAAGAACAGTTAAGCATATTGGAAGATGCCCTTATTTTCTTTTTTGTTAGTTGGATCAGAACACTGATTCCACTCTCAAGTCCTCCTGTTAAATATGAAGCTATACAACCAGGTGAACATTGGCTTAGCATAAACATGGAACACAGCGGGAAACCGCTAGCATAGCTCTGTCCACAGGTAACAAGATCCACCAACCAGCACCTCTAAGGCTCACTAATTAACTTGCTATATTTCATTTGTTTAAAGGTCCAGTTTGTAGGATTTAGGGGGATATATTGGCAGCAATGAAATTTAAAATAATTAATATGTTTTCTTCAGTGTATATTCACCTAAAAATATGAATTGTTGTGTTTTTGTTAGGATGAGCAGTTTATATCTACATATGGTGCAGGGTTCTTGGTTAAGGAGATTACCATGTTGCATTGCCGTTTTTCTACAATAACCTAGAACAGACAAAGTGTAGCTTGAGTGTAGCTTCCACCACTTTGACAGACAGCGGCTTCAGCTGGAGCGTCAGGTCAGTCTGGGTTGGCGTCGGACTTGCAAATTGCTTCAAGTTGATGTCTGCTGATGCCAGCACTTTACGATGCCCCTTGTTCTCCTACATGTGACCGACATATATAAACACCATATAGTATTTTGAATCATTTCTATTTAAAGACTTAAAAGAAGAGGTGGAATAATCAAGAGATGCTTACACCCTCAATGACAAAGGTCCACTCTTTGTCCTCAAATTCTTCGGCAGTGGCCTCCTAAAGAGACAATGACAAACAATTAGATTTGCAGTCAAACATCCTCTACACCCATTATACAGGCATATACAGTACATGCACACAGTGGCACCTCCAGAAATGTTTCATAGGGGTGGCAAGATAGGGCCTCTGAAAATCTTGGGGCAGCAAACCAGAACCAGAAGCTGTAACTGAATTTCAGGAGTTCTTTTATGCTGTTTTATATACACGTGTTAGGCAATTCATTGTTTTGCTTGTTGTCCTTTTCCTCAAAAGGAAAGGAACAAAACCTTTAGTGGAAACAAGTCTACTCAAGTTTTAAAAACACAACATAGAGACCTCCAATTATTTTTGATTATTCATGCAAGGCGGGGCCAGTGGTAGGGGGGCCAGCAATAATATTAGGGTGGCCATGGCGCCCCCTGACCACCCTCTGGTGGCACCACTGCATCCACCTGCCTGTCTACCAATTTTTTACATCCATTTCCTTGTAAATGTTGTATATTTAATGAATGCATGATTATATTCATCTGGTTTGTGTAGCACAGACACTTAAAAACACCCCAAGTTAAACCAGTTGAGTGCTGACTGAGGCAAACCTGTGCAGCTTGCTGACATGTGTGTTGAGTAACAATTCATCTGTGTGTGTTGATCAAGAGATTTGTTGAATTCTTGTTCAGGGCCTCATGGTTGCTTTGTCCTTGGTGTTCCTTGATGCTAATATGCGCTAACAGTTGTGTTAGTACATATTAGAGAGTGTTTTGTACCCTGCATCCTGTTGCACTGACCGTCTAGTACACACCATTTAGGTCTGTAATTTGCACTGTGGCCTGCCTGTTTCCACCCCTAATCACCCCCTGGGTCCTGCACACTCAGCCTTGTGAAGCCTCACCCACTCATCTCTCAAGCCTGACCCTCAGTATTTCTGTCCCCAGTCCTGCCCAGTCACGCTCAGAGCTGATAATAGCCCCGCCCCCTCCGTGGCCCTTCTCCTGTGAGAGCTCCACCCCTCAGCAGCCCTCCACCAATGTTTTGGCGGCATTTATCACTCCTAAACAGCCAGTTGCTCAGATGGAAGTTGATTTGATAAAGCCAACCAATGAGTCAAGTCTTATTAGCATCTTTATGGCCGAAAAGCCACCACTGACAAAGCCTGACCCCGAGCCTGACTTTGACGACATCATCTTTGAGTCATTAAACCAGAGACAAGAATCAGGGGCCTTATTTGTGGAAGAGGGTGACTCTAAGCGGGATACTATCAAAAGGTGTCCTCTGGGGTGAGTATTTATATTCGCAGATAAAATCAAGATCTAGAATATTTAAAAAGGTGTCGGAATATGAACTGATGGTGCTGATGATAAACACACACACACGTTTAGGATTAAGGAATATTGTTTATCTGTTCTGCAGTCTTGAACAGAAAACCAATGAAAAGGCCAGTGGAGAAAAGCCATCGCTGACAGAGCAGTTCGAAGGAGCAGCGGCGGAGAAGGGGGTGATGATGAAAGCAGAGCAGGAGAAACAGAGAAAGAAGGAAATCCTAACAAAACAGGAGAAGGACAGGAGAAGGAAGAAGGAGGAGCAAAAAGTGACGCTCCAGAAGCAGGAAGAGAGGAGAAATAATGAGGAAGAGAAGAAGAGGCTCTTGAAAGAGGAGGATGAGGTCAAGAGGGAGAACGAAAGAAGGAAATGCGAGGAGAGACTTCTGAAGGAGAGGAGGGACAAACAGGAGAAGCTGAGAGAGGAGGAGGAGAAGAGGAAGCAGGATGAGGAGGATAGGAGGAAGAGAGAGCAGCAGAGGAGACTCCTGGAGGTGGAGGAGGAAAAGGAAACACTTAGAAGGGAGGAAGAGAGGCGACTTGAGAGAGAGAAATTCCTGAGGAAAATGAAAGAGGAGGAGGAGAAAAGGATGAAGGAGAAAAGACTGTTTGAGGAACAAAGAAAGAGGAGGGAGGAAGAGCAAAAGAGGTTCCTGGAGGAGGAAGAGAGGAGAAAGGCGGAGGAACAATGCTTGAAGGAAGAAAAAGAGAAGGAGCAACAGAAAATTAAAGAGGAGGAAGAGAGAAGAAGGAGGGAGGAAGAGGAGAGGAAACATGAGGCAGAGAAAGAGAGGAAGAAGAGGGAGGAGGACGAGAGGAGGAAAGAGGAAGACAGAAAGAAGAAGGAGACAGAAGAGGAGAGGAAGAAGAGGGAGAAGGAAGAGAGGAGGAAAGAGGAAGAAAGACAGAAAAGAGAAGCGGAGGAGGAGAGGAAGAGGAGGGAGGAGGAGGAGGAGAGGAGAGTCAAAGAAACAGAGGAGAGAAAAAAAATAGATGAGGATGAAAAGGTGAGAGTACTCAAAGAGGAGAATGAGAGGGAGGAGAGGAGGAAAAAAGCAGAGGAGAAAAGACATGAAGATGAGGAAAAGATGAGGAAAGAGGGACTCTTGAAGGAGCAGAAAGAAAAGAAGAGACAACTGCAGGAGGAGCAAAGAAGACAGGAAGAAGAAAAGAAGAAAAAGGAGGAGGAAAGGAGAAAGAGGGAAGAGGAGGAGCGGAGGCATAGAGAGGAGAAAGAGAAAGCAGAAAGGAGAATGAAGGAGGAAGACAAGAAAAAGAAGATGGAGGAACAGAAGAAGAAACTTTTACAAGAGAACATAGAGATGGAAAGAAGAAAGAAGAGAGAGGAGGAGGAAGACAAGAGGAGGAGGGAGGAGCAAGCAGCTCCAGTCTGCAGTCTGGATGACAACAAGTCAGATGAGGACAAGCAAAAGATGAAAACTCTGGTTTGTCTTTCATCTTTGCCACTTCCTGCTCCCCACCTCCTTCCTCTGGACAAAACCAGCGTTACATCCAAACAGCTGCCCTCACAAATTCTCAGCCAATCACAAGACAGAAAGTCAAGGTCTCAGTCGGTCAATAAACCAAGCTCTGCCTCCAGTGAGCGGTGAGTTACATCACTGAAATAAAAGAGATGATTTCACTGTGGGTGTTGATTTTTTTTCTCTCAAATGGCTGACATCTGCTTTTTCAATCAACACATATAAGCTAATCAATCAATCAATTTTTCAACACTTGGAAAGTCACCATTAAATTCTACTGATTTAAAGATCAGTGTTTGTTTTGTTTTGTTTCACTCTGTATTTCCACACTAAAGAAACATGGAGTTGGGCAGAATCAATCAACATTTCTCTTTTGATTATTTCTGTTCTTCTATGGTGATTATTTTGTGATTTTCTGCTGATTATCTATGTAATAGGGGCATATTGATACTACTAATACTAAGTCTTGTTTTGGATATTAATGCTAGATTGATGCAAAAACAAAATCCATTTTGGGCTTGTGGGTGCTGCACTCCTTGGCTCTCTGTTGCTGTTGTGTGTGCATGCATTAATACAGAGAAGTAACTTAAGTTATTTACCATTTAAAGCTGTCTTGCATTTTACCACGAACAAAGACCACACCAATTGAGTTATAGATTGCAGTCAGTTTATTATGTGTAGTGGATGATGGGGATGAAAGTTGAGGGATGGACGGATGAGGGTCAAGGGAAGTAGGGAAGAGGATCGAGGGATGTGGGATGAAGGGATGAGGGTCGTTGGATGGAAGGATGAGGGTGTGTAGGGGCAGGGAAGGAAGGAAGATAGGGGGAATGATGGGAGAAATTAGGATCACAGACAGGAGGAAGGTGGAATCTGATGGTGGTACGGTGTTGGCTGGAGGGAGGAGGGCACAATGGCACCAGGGAAGTTGAGATAGAGTGAGGGAGTCATGTCTTTGCCTGCTCTATAATGGATGGAGCCCCCTGGTGATTCCTGTATTCTGTGAAGAAAGACAGAAAAGGGAGAGATAAAAGCAAAATGAAAAACAAAGAAAAGGGGTATGTGGGGGAGGGATGTGAGAACGGAGTCAAAGGGGAGGGAAGCGTATAATGTGCTTAAATACTTGTAGTGCGGCAATGGATGAGACTGAGGCATGGTCTTTGTTCTCTTTGTTCTCTCATTTATTAAAACATATTCAGAAGTACCCTATTAATGATGTATTACTTCATCAATCATGACACATTTCCTAGCTGCTTCTAATAATAAAAATTATTAATAGCTGTGATCCTGGCCATGGTTTAACCTGTTTTGAGATTTTGTGGTATTGCCTGCCCTGCTATTATAGTTATTGCTGTTCTCATTGTTGGATGGCTTTCCTCCTCTCCCTTTCTTATTTCTGCAGAACTCTTTTTAATATTCTTACACCTACTCTCTTCTTTTTTTTTAATTTTCATCTTTCTCTCCCCTTATTCCAGTCTGGGCCAACCCTCTCTCTTAAAGGAAGGATCATTGTCAAACATTGTTGTCCCAGAAAAGAAAGTATCTGCCACATGTATTCCACCTGGCATCCGATCAGGCCCCACTGTTCAGGATAAACCATTTGCATTAGAGGTGTTGACCCTGGTGCCACCTCCACAAAGACTGTCTGAGGCTCCTCTCTGGGACGCGCTAGAAGGGACAAGTGGCAAAGATACACCTGAAAAAATCTCTTCCGAGGAGGGTGCAAAACCTTTGTGCAGAGGGTAAGAATGGATGAGGGGACGTCTGTCTGCTTTTCTTTCTGGCCATCTGTGTGTGCATCTGCTTGCTGATGGTCTTGCTTTTGGATGATGTAGTTGGTAGCAAATGTAAAACTGTAATGGCTGCATTGCTCATGTGTTATTTTCCCTTTCTTTTAGCTCAGACAGAGAAGATGCTGCTGAGGTGGACAGCACTGTCAGGCAGGAGCACCAACTAATTTCTACAAAACACTCAGAAACACATCATACAATCCCATCTCCTGCTGAACCCTGCACACCATCAGTTAAAGAGGAGCCTAAAGAGCCAGAGGGACCCTGCGTGGAGCCAGCAACATCACCCAAGGTTTCCCTTAAACCAGCCATCGAGCGCTCGGCTTTGGCGCTGGAGCCACTGCTTACCTCAAAACCAGAACCAGGATTGCGGCCGGAACCAGTCCTCCAGCCATCGGGAAAACCACAACAGGAGGGAGCAGATGAGGAGAAACCAGTCGAGGTCATGGCTGGTGGTCAGGAAAGGTTCATCAACAATAAGGAGCCAGTGTGTGAGGCAGAAAAGCAGCTGTGGGCGACAGTGGAGGACACCACAGTGGAGACAGGAGCGGAAAGAAGGATGGAAAGTAGTGAGAGCACTGAAGAGAAGGATGAGAAGCAGGAGGGTGGTGTAACAGGGGGGTGAGTCAGTGAACGTTCCTTACAGCATGGCAGTCTGCTTTTGCTCATAAACCACCACACCCAAACACTCGCTCTCACACACCTGCACTTGTCCCGACTAATGTTTCTCTGTGGCACTGCAGCTTCTCATCTGATGCTGTTGTCTTCATCTCAACCTCTGTCTATGCTGTTAAAACGGTTGTTTAAATGGATATTATTTGATGAGAGCTTTACATAAGAGAAAAAATTGTGCATTTGTGTTTGTTTGTCTGTCTGTTTGGCAGTGCCCAGAAATATGCACACACAGAGGCAGATGCGTGTGTTACAGAGCAGCAGTTGGAGGCGTCTGCTGGCTTCATGTCAGCAGTAGTTGGGTTGTTGTATAGAGGGTGAGTCTCTGCCTGCCTGTGAAAAAGTTTTTGTAGACCTAGCTTAGATACAGCCGAACACGTTGCCAGTAACTACTAATAATTAGATAACTTTTGGATAATTCAATTACTCAAATACAGTAAAATGATCTTCTAAATATTGCACAAAACAAAGCATATTACTTTATCAAGTAAAACCAAGTACAAAGAGGGATAACATTTTACATAATTGTCTAAAGTAGTATAATAATAGACTTAAAAACTGGGATCATATTTTAACTTATAATCATTATTATATCAGAGGTTATTTGAAAATGTTTTAAAAGATAGAAGTTACACCCCTTAGTGGTAGCAGTAGCAATATATTTTTACAGCAATTAAATTACTTTTCCAATATTTTATTACATTAAAGGGACATTGTGTAGGAATTACTCCCATCTAACGTGAACTCCAGCGCCTCACTTTTTCAAACACGTATTGCAACAACGGTAGTCGCCATGTATCAAAAAGCCTCGATAACACTGATGAAACCATGTCATCCTCTGCTATCCAATACACATATAACAACACAGACACTACACATACAGTGAAATCTGGTTATACTCCTCTGGTGGAACTGTATGTTTATGTGGTTTCAGTAGCTTTCATATTCGCGGTAAACGCCGGCATTCAGTCACGGTAAAGCCGGACTAAAAGCCGGTGGGAAGGCTTTATAAGCTGGCATTTACTGTGAGAAAGAGCCGGTGTTTACCGCGACTTTGAAAGCTACTGAAACCACGTAAACATACACTTCTGTACCAACGAGGCTGGTGTATTTTAGCAGGATCTACTGTTATGCTGCCTATGGTAACGAGCAACACTGTCTAACAAAACCCAATGAAAAAAGTTAGCTTTAGGCTAATTTAGGCAGTACAGCTTACTTACTTGTGGAGGAGAAAGCTGGCAACTTCAGTGTCCCTTTTAAAATCTTTCTCCTTCATGAGCTCCTTCTACCTGGGGAAGGCTAGCCCGATGTTAACCCTCTTTTTTGAATGCTCAGGTCAAGCTGCCGGCTTACCCGTCATATGTATAAACAAATATAAAATTCTTCACTTAGGAGAATGTGTCAGATTATTAGCGGAGGTCCTAAGATACCAATGATAACACATATATAAATGCAGACATCGATTTTGGCCAGTAAACAACAGAAAATGTTACACAATGTCTCTGTATATTATTATAAATATTTTTCACTATTTTATAACATTTTATAAACACAGTGATTAATCAATTAACTGACAAAATAATTGAAAGATAAATTGATGATGAAAATAATTGTTACTTGCAGCCCTACAGTAAATTATTATGTGGAAATTTGGTGTTGTTTGATTGCTAAACTTAAATCATTTATGGACAATAACATAAATAAATAAATAATAATTATTAATGAGTGGAATTACAGAACTTTCTAAGAAATATTGGGTAAAAAAATAAGATAAATGTTCTAAAGGCCTTCTGTTAAATTATTTCTATAAGTTATATTTTTCCCCAATATACCATTTTTCAATCATTTATAGTTCTTTAAATTGCAATTCACAAACATCACTCACCCCAAACACAGACACACATATTGAATGCTTCAAATTTGAATGTGAGATGTATTTACAGTGAATGTTTTACATGGTCAACATGCTAAAAAAAACACATACAATCAAATTGACATTTTACATACATCACAATTTCACACATATACACACTGTTTCCTCGTGTGTCTTTTGGTTGCGTTATAATATTAAACAACGTGGGAACTTTATCTAACAAAAGAAACTGAGAAGTTTTAACAGAAAGAAACCCTTAAAAACTGTGTCGTCTCCGTATTTTAAAGGAAAAAATTAATATTTTGGTTATTTTTCCCTTTCTTTCCAATAGTTAGATAATAAGATTGATACCAGGTTGAACAGACATGAGAGAAGTATCAATCCTCTCGACTAACTCCCCAAAATGTCAAACTATCCCTTTAAAACACAGCTTCTGGGCTTCAAAGCAACACTTCGGAAGTGGTCATCCTAAAAGTCAAATGAATGAAAGCACGAGTTCTCTGTTCTGCACACGGTGAGGGTTTGAATCCCGCCTGAGACGAGGGGGGACCCCGGTACATCGTTGGCATCAGTGCATCTCTAGAAGTCAAAATGCTTCTACTGCTAAGGCACCAGCAACATGAAGGTTGCAATTACTTAGTGCAGCTGATGGAGAGCTGCACAATTATAATATATATATTTAGAATATAATATACAATGTTTTTTTTTGTTATTTATTTGTTTTTAGGTGTCTGGTATCTATAAAGTCTGTAGGAGGCGTGTAGTTATTTGTATGTCACATGTTGATACAAGGCTATTGGAAGTGAACAGAGTATCACCTGCACACTGAATTAATTTTTAGTGAATCAATAGAAAAATAATCCTCATTTTCAGTTGTCATTTATTTTCCAAGGAAAAATGATGCATTCAATGTCATCAAAATGTGAGGATTTGCTGCTTTTTTATTCCTGTAAACTAAGTATTGTTGATTTTGGGCTGCAAAATTGTAATGTGACCATTTTCTGGTCTGACAAATCAAGCATTTTGTGGCACTACCTTTGAATTAAGAAAATGGTAATGGCCATTTTTCTAATGTTATATGGACCAAATCGATTATAAAAATAATTAGTTGCAGCCCTAATATGACTGTAGGTTTTCTGGTGAAATACATTTTAAATGCTTTTTGTCATGTGCAATATTGTCATGTTTCTCTTCATGTATTTTACAACTACAGTGAATATTTTTGAGATATTATGAATTTTATGTATTATTGTGTCTCTGTGTGCAGGTGTGACTCTTCTTATCTTTTCAAAACAAGTTTAAAACAATGATAGGTATGGATATTAAATGCAACATCTATTATTAGTATTATTATTATTGTAATAATCATACAGACTAAACATGAAACCTTTTGTTTCAGTTTGTGGATATTGCTTTGCAACAGTTTTTAATTCTTCTACCTTAATATAAAAGACGTGACGCAGTCGTGTTTCTCAGTCTCTTCCTCAGTGGATAAGACTGCATCAAAATGTGAATTGAACATTCGCTGTCAAATACCCTGAACTCTATCCTCCCTCTAATCCCATGTGATCTACTGTTGCTCGGCAGCATCCTACGTCTCAATGTGCGTCATTAAAGCAGCTTGCGTTGGCTTCATCTCCCCTTACTCCCTCCCTCCCCCTCCCCTCTGAGTCTGAGCTGAGGTCGCTCTCCGTTTCCTGTCTCTCTGCTCAAATGTTGGGGTCTCCCTCCAGCTTGGTGAGGTCAGTGGCCGTCCCCATGAACATGCTGCGTCCTCGCTCCAGCCGGCTCTTCTTGTCCGTGAGGCGAAAGGCCTCCATGAACTCCTCGATGTCAATGCTGCCGTCCTGGTTGCGGTCAATAGTGACGGCCAGGTCGGAGATCGCGTCGTCTGTGATCTCCATCTTTAGGTAGACGCTTAGCAGCTTCCAGGTCTGCCGGAAGTCCTCGATGGTGATGAAGCCTGAGAGGAGGAGGAGGAGGAGGAGGTTGAAGGTTAAAGATGCAGGGTGGAAAAGAGGAGATTAGAGCTGCAGCGAAAGAAACAGATGCTGATAAAGAGTGTGTGTGATGAGAGGTGGGGGATGGGGAGGCCAGTAGATCAGTGGGTTAATCCTCCTCTTAACTGGGAGGATTCAGGAGGCCGTGACCTTATGTGGTCTCTTTTGCACGCTACAGGTGGATTAACGGAGGCTGAACTCAGTAAACGTCTCTATCTGGACACAACAAACACTTAACAGAGCCCTGACACACTTTACACCTCCACTAAAGCAGACTGTCTCTCATTGGATTGTCTCTGTGAGCCGGTACAGTTTTTCCCCCAGAAATGAAACTGTGAGAAGTTGTGGATGGTACCGATGGAACGGTTCTGTATGGTCTCCATGTTTGGTCCC
>JAPZEB010000006.1:19897758-19909433 GCA_029783705.1 Chaetodon striatus
ACTTGGTTTCACACTGTCCTGAACGCCAGTCTCCCGTGTGAAAGCCTTAGTTTGTTTGACCCACCCGCCCTATATGGACTTTTTCTCCGTGTACTATGGCTGCTGCTCAGAGCATCAAAAAATGTGCCTGCCCAATGTATCTCATACCACCGCTAAAGGATGCCTCATAGAGTTGGCGTCTGACCCCACTGACCAAGCGTCGGTCTTTGACAAGTTGGGAGTAGGACTGAATTGTATACATCACACTTTCTTATCGTAATTCACAAATCTGAATATGAAGACATGATAAACATTTTTTAAAAACAGTAAGTGTAACTTAAACTTTCTAAAGATACCATAATCTAAATGATTAAAGTCAAAAATGGCAAATGGACTTGCATGGTGCCTTTCTAGGCTTCTTTTCACTTAAAGAGCTTTTATACTGCTCGTCACAGTCACCCATTCGCAAGGCTACCATACAAAGGTGCCACCTTCTCATTAGTTACACGTTCACACGCACTCACAATTTAGTGTTTCAGTATTTTGCCTGAGGAAACTTTTACATGCAGACTGGAAGAGCCAAGGATCAAACTGCCAACCTTCCAATTAGTGGATGACCCGTTCTAACTCCTGTGCCACAGTTTACCCATATATGTCCATAAGTCTCTTTAGAAATCATAGAAACAAAGACACTCATTAAAACGTTTTTAAGTTTTCTTCAGTATCAAAGTAATCCAGGGGTACTTGTCTGTATATCTATGGGTAAACTGCAAACAGGAACTGCCAATAGCTAATTCAGCATACATTAAATGGTTCCAATTTGCCTAAGTGTAAACAAACAATACAGCCAAAACAGTTCACTTTCAGTTTACATCCCCCAAAGCCTTATGAGGTTAAGAGGGGGTAAGCTGTCTCAGTCACGTCAAAGAGGAGGCCCATGGAGTCAGACTTTGAAAACTCCTGACTTATAGCATTGTCATCAGGTTTTCAAAACCGCTATTATGAGTGGATTCAAAGCACAACTGCTTAAGGGAACCAGTGAGGGGAAACTTGATACAGCCTACCTACGTAAAGTCCCCTATGAGTCTTTCTGGATTACTGTTGTGGACATTTGTACTTGGAGAAAAACGGTTTTGGTCAAATATGTAGCACTTGTGCAGCAAGTAGGAAAAGGGGAAAGCTATGCAATGGAAGTATCTGCATATACTTCATGTTTCTGTCCATGATTGTCACTGCCTACACGGGTGACATCAAAGAATATTACCAGGCTTCTTGCAGCTTAGTTGGACAAATGGATTGGTTGGGTGACTGGATATTGCAGTTTAGTGGAGGCTGGAGCATGTATTAAACTGGTATTTTGCTTTGGTTGAGTAACATTTTTATGTTCAGCTTGCCCAGTTTAGTATAATCTCGCATAGCCAGAAGTCTGGCCCGTCAAACTTGGAGAGTCCTTCTTTAACAAACGCCGTGCTCTGTCTGCAGTTTACTCCTAATTGGTTTAAAGTACGGTGACAGCCAATTGTGTCTTTTCTTAACAACTGTTGTGTTGGACTTTCCTTTGTGACATTAACAAGATGGAGCTCTGGCTGCGTGAGATGAATAGTTGTGTGTTGCCAGAGGGGAATGGAGCATGAAAAAGGATCTGCTGCTGGTCCGTTGTTGCAAAAGCACTTGAGCCTTTAGGTTCAGCTCTGAAATCGCTCATCTCTCTGTCCTCAGCCCAGTCCACCTGTCCCTTGCTGTTACCAAGACACCCTCCTCACTTTCATCCAGTGGACAAACTTTTTACCAGTGCGCTGCTGCCAGTCAGTCAAATAAACCTGAACACTCAATAACCAGTCTGGCAGGCCTTCCTCATCCTAAACTTCCATCAGGGTCTAAGCAAGAGGAAGGAATCGGTCAGACAAATAGTTCCAAATCTGCCTCCAAATATAGTGGAGCTCAAAAACAGCCAATGAAAGGAGAGAGAGATGACACAAAAACTGGTCACAGCCTGGAGGTAGTGACCAATGAGGAGGGAGAACTTGTCCCATCATCTGTGGTGCCTTGGCCACTTCCTCTAAGCACAAGCACTGCCAGCATACACTCACACACCAAGGTACACGCCGGCACATACATCAGCAAGATAAACAATGACACAAAAAATGCCAAAACAGCTACAGAGTCACACCAGAGTCTTGAAATGACAGATGATAAAGACATGAGCCAGCCCAGTTTAAACAAGGACACACACAGCACAAAGAATGACAGTCCACAAATTAGCCTTCACACACAAACACACACCCCTGACCTTAACCATCTCACCAGAGACCAACAGCTACAAGAGGAGGAGAGGTTGTTATTGGCTAAGATTTATCTGATGACAGGCGACACATCACCTGTCTCCAGCCCTCGGAGTATGAAGCTCCTCATCCCCGACCCCAGTGATATTGAGTGTGACCCCACAGAGCTTTTAGATCACAGACAGGAATGGATCATTCCGCACTGTGATAGCCCGCAGGAAATATCACTAACCGAGGCAGAGGAGCGATTGACCAGTGAGCTGAGGCAAAATCAAGGAGGAGAGGAGGATGTGTAAGTCAGCATGAGCCACCAACCTGTGCTGCTCTAGAAAATGACATGCCATTTACTCCTTGTGTTTAGTTGGGGACATGATATGCAGAGCTGTACAACTGGGACTTCTACTTGAGTTGGACTTAATTCACAAAAATTAGCTTAGCCTGACACTTGACTTCCTAAAGATTTGATATGACTTGAAAGTAAAAACGTTCAAGTATTGTTGACCTAGAAAAAAAATAGGACAAGAATAAGTATATAGCTACATATGTAAACAAGCAGCTTCTAAATGCTAACATCAGCATGCAAACATGCTAAATAACAATGCTAACATGTGTTTTCCAGGTATTCATGATTACCATGTTCACAATCTTACTTTAGCCTGTCAGCATGCGAACATTTGCTAATAAGCACTCAACACAAAGTACAACTGAGGCTGATGGTAATGTTATTGATTTTGCACACGGTCATAAAACAAAGTATTGGACATAAAGTTTAAAGAAATCCAACCAACAGTTTAGACATTTCACTCAAAACCACAAATATGAACCTCATGGTGGCGCTAGAAGGATATCCATTGGGATTCATCCTCCTGGCTGTGGATTTTTTTTTTTTTCTTCATTTCAATCCAGGCTGTTTTGGTGGGCTGACCAACAGACTGTCAGACAATCATCTACAGAGTTATGCGGCTAGAATGGTTAGAAACACTAGCAACACAGCTTGGAAATCCAGATGTTCAAATGCTGTTTCATGATGGCTGTTTCATGTGTCACCCAACTTTGACTTGTCTTGGCTTACTGAAGATCTAACTTGAACAAAAAGACTTGAAATATGCTTTGGCAATACATATGTATTGCTACCTGAGTGCATTGAGAGTGTTTTGTAGTTTCTTGAACTGCTGCCATGTGGAAAAGCAGTCTGGCAAAACTGCTTTGTTCTGAGGTGTTTGGAAAAACTAAGCCAAACAGCATAGACCTATGTTGAGGCAACCATGCTGAAAAAATTTGGTTCCCATTCTCATGAATGCTGTATGTTCGCCATCATGCCCTCTAACATCAAGTCAGTGCTGCCATCTGTCATGTCAGTAAGTTTGCATGTCCCTCGCTCACATCTATGAATCACTGCTTGGATCGCTCCTTTGTTCCACTAAACACAGTCCGTTCATCACCCTGTCTTTTTCCTTTGTTTATGTCCCGTGTACTCTTAGGCTAAAAGGCCAACCGGCCGACCTCCCTGATGGTTTAGAGAAGAAACCATCACAGCTTGGGGACACCCCCAGTGATAAACACACCGACAAACACATCACTCCTCCCCATCACTGTGGGACAACATCTCGACTTCCTACATTACCAGAAGAAGAAACCTCTGACTTTAAGTCCGCTCATCCTGCTCCAGTGGTCAGAGAGGAAGCTGGTGGGAAGGACCATGCAGCTGAGGTAAATAAACATAATGCTGTTGTGCAAATAAACTCATAAACATGCTTTTTAAATCACAAACAAACACACAGTCTTCTTCCTCTCTCCTCTGTCCTCTAGGGCCTGGTAAACTCCAGCCAGTCGCTGCTCCAGTGGTGTCAGGAGATCACTAGTGGGTATCAGGGAGTAAAGGTCACCAACTTCAGCACTTCCTGGAGAAATGGCCTGGCGTTCTGTGCCATCCTACATCACTTCCATCCAGACAAAATGTAAGACACACAAGCAAAACAACCTGCTTTTTAGCTTTAAGAAGTTGTAACTGATGATGTATTTTGCATTCAGTTTTAACAACATTCGCTGTTGCTGTAAGATAGTTAAGAATGTCAATTTAGTATCTAAGCCTTTAATTTAGAGCTGAAACAATTCAACAATTGATTACTATTATGATTCTAGTCAATTGTTTGGACATTAATTGGCAGCTTTGAAGATTTGGGATTTTGGGGTGTTGTTTGGACAACAGTAACTGGCGGATTGGAGTTTGTATTCAGTATTCATTTTTTGATTTGATGCATGTAAATGTATTGAACCTTTCAAATATTTTCAATACGTTCAAAAGTTTTGTTATTCTTTGCCAAATATAAGTGTTAGTTACTCCATGAAACTCTTTTGTAGTCCATGCATATTTGAAAGCTAGCACTGCCTGCCGCACAAAGGTTGTCCTCAGTGCATTACTTATCATCATGTATTGGTTTATACTGACAAAGATATAATATTAATTTTAATGCATTGATCCAGCATCCCACTTGTATGTTCGTGGGCTAGGTCAGCTTGTTTTTATATTATATTTAATTTTCATCTAAAAAAAAAACATTGCACACATACTTGATCCACATAAAAAAAACAACCCAAAAATAAAATCAAAAGCCAGACTTGACCAAAATAAATACAACTTTTAGCCTATTACATAAACAGAAAGGAAAAATGGCCAAGAAAAACTAAACATGGTGACTCACAATAGGGACTTCAGCTAATAGATGGTGAATTAAGATGCTTAACTTATGTTGCCAAAAAACTCAACTTTATTATACAAACTTAGTTTCTGTATCTGGAGAAACAGGGAGCACTGGTAGCCTTCCATTCCTTAAGAACAATCCTCTTTGCGACTAACATGCCAACCATCAGGGATATCTGTACAGTATGTGGCAGAACAAGAGAAGCTCCAGAACAACCAAACAGGGCAATTAATAGGTCAAGTTCAACCTGAATGTCGGAAATATTACAATACCTGCCAGAAAGGAACGATCTTAAGACAAAACCAGGAAGTATGATCTAGAGTACCTTTTGCAAAGTTACATCTGTCATAGATAGCAGATATGTTACAATACATTTTGTTAACCTTTTCTTTGTAATAATGTGATCTATGCATGACTTTAAACCGAATCAACTGCCATTTATTATTAGTTGTGCTATGAAAGGCTATGTAATCTTAATAAGATGTTATAGAAATGTCAATCAACAATGATCTGTTCTTTGAGGGGCAGGTAGCAGACATCCCACTCAAAGCTCATGAACACAGTAAAGACGTAACAAAGAGCATCCGAGGAGCATGTGAATGCACCATTAGCCTTGACTGATGGATATCTAGACTCGAGTCTGATTTAACTGGTTCTCGTTCACTCACTGTAACAGGCGGCATGAGCTGTACCCCATGATAACAGCAAGTGGGCAAGTGAGAACAATAGGAGATTCATTAGCACTCTGATGTTCGTCAGGCTGATCTAGTGCGTACTGGAATCTAAAAAGATTAATTTATTCACTTTCACTCATTACTATTGGGCAAAACTAAACCTTTGGACATGGCAGTCTGTGTTCTGGGAAAATTTGATTGGCATTTTTCACTATTTTCTGGGGTTTTATAGACCAAACAATGAACTGATTCATCAGTAAAATAATCATGATTTTAATTGATAATGAAAAAAGCCCTAAATTAATTTTCATGTTGTAAACTTGCTGTCAGTTTGTTCTCATTAGATTCTTCCCTGGTTTTGTCCCATTAGAGATTTTGACCAGTTGGACTCCCATGACATCAAGCTCAACAACAAGAAGGTATAAAGATATGTTGATAGTTTACGACATAACAGATATTTCTCTTTGTTTTTTTTGTTTTTATTCATGATGTCTTTTTCTTCTGACAACATCAGGCGTTTGATGGTTTCGAGGCGCTTGGCATCTCTCGTCTGTTGGAGCCGTCTGACATGGTCCTCCTGTCTGTCCCTGACAGGCTCATAGTCATGACCTACCTCAGTCAGATCCGTTCATACTTCACCAACCAGGAGCTGAGCGTGCTGCAGATAGAGCACAACAGCAGTCAATCTAGCTACGGCCTCGCCCCCTCTGGTCCCGCTCCCACTAATGTCGACGCTGCTGCTTTCTGCATGGCCAGACTGAACGAAGGAGTGAGCTTAGAGGAAGGAGGGAGCAGCACGCTGGTCATCCCACCACCGAGGACCAAACGACTGGTTAAAGGTATCAGTCTCTATTCCACCTTTAAACATCTCAAGTTTCTTATACTTTTGCTGTTATCTTTTATTTTCTTTATTCATTCCGTCCATCTTGAAGGCTGATTTTAGCTGACTCAGTTTTGTGGACCTTTTAGTGGGTTCATTATAACAAATTGTGAGGTCAAACTCACTTAAAATTCCAGTGCAGATTTCAATGTATCTATAAAGTGTGAAAAGAGAGACAAAAGAAAAATAGTGTCAGAAAAACAGAAGAGATTAAAGCTGAAACAGTGTGTGTTCAGGGCACTTTAGAGTGTGAAGTAGTACAGTTTAAGCTGAGGACACAAAAAGGAAAATCATTAAAATTAAGTTCACAGCATCTCAGTAAAGATTCAAATATTTTTCATGAGGTTCCCAAGACATGGATGAATTTCTGAACAAGCCTACCAGTCAGAGGCTCAGGGGCCAAAAGTGTCAGGGGCCTCCGGCCTTCACCTGCAAAATGTCACTTGAATGAACATGTACCAACCAGCAAGCCTCAAAATGACCACAAAGAGACACAAACAGGCCGTAACAAGACACGGAATAACTACAGAAAGGTGGCTAAACAAACACAGACACAAAACAACCAAAACAGACACAAAATGACAAAAAAGGCGAAATAATGTCAAGGAGACACAAATCAACAACAAAGAGATAAAAATGCCCTCAAAGAGACATAAAATGACTTAAAAAAGACCCCAAATTACGACATAGACACAAAAAAAGACAAAATGCAAAGAGACACAAAACAACAAAAAGACTGGCCATCACCAAAAAGAGAAAAACAAACAAAAAATGCAAAATTACCTCCAAAAGACACAACACAACTACAAAGAGATGCAAAATAACAACCAAAAAGATGGAAAACTACCACAAAGTCTGTCCTTTGCTCCTTTGTAAGAAAGGTGGTAGGGTCTCTGTGTGTCTGGGTCCAGGGGCCAATTATCTCATGGCATGCTCATGCAAATATGTCTTGCTGAATTTGATAAAAATGTGTATAATTATAATGATAATAAAAACAATTATTATTATTATTATTATTATTATTATTATTATTACTATTATTAAATTGTGTGGATTACTGTGGTTCAAGTGGTTAAATCCAGCTTCTGATTGTTGTTATCGTTTGTTTTTAGTGGAAGAGTCAATAACCCCAGTCCCACCCCCACGGCTGGTTAACAAAGCAGTCAAATCTGCAACTGCTCAGGTAACACTGTCCTTTTTATTTGTGTTTTATTACTGTAATTGAGTTTCATGTTAAACTGTAATGTCATTTTCTAGATTAACTTTTAAAGAAAGCACTTAAAGCTGTAAATCGTGTTTTCACTTGGAGAAAAACAGTCTCCCACCCTTTAATTACTGTATGTGTCAGCGTTTTGATTACTGTAGTGTTGTGGTACTGTATATGATAGTTCAACATTTCTCTTATCCAGGATGAAGACACAATGACAGGAATCACAAATAGTACAGGTGGGTACCTGAATCCTAAAGCCTGTCAGAGACAATACTTTCACATTGTAAATATTTATTCAACTTTCTATCTCCATTTATTTCTATTATTTTTCTTTGATTTGTCCCGTGTGTTTGTGTGTGCAGAGTTGCAGAGTGCAGCTAAGACCCAGCCTCCCAAGCAGGAAGAGGAAACAATAGTCAGTTATGTTTTCCAAATTTAACTTTTCTCCTTTCTTCTTTCCTGTTTTCTTAATCTGTCACTCTCACTCTCTGATCAAATCAAATAAACATCTTTAATATTCCTGCAAGAAAGAACAAATCATACTTGCTTTTACCATATACAAAAGTCATTTAATTCAGTTCCTTTCTTTTGGCTGTTCTCTAATCTTTTGACCCTCTTCTTCCACTTGTTTTCTTCTTCTCCCTACTCCTTTTTTCCTTTGTTCTCCATTCCTCCTTTTTTCTCTCTTTGTGGCTGCCTGGAATTGTCTTGTGTATGTTCATGTGTGATTGTGTGTGCGTGTGTTTACTTGCATGTGCATGTGTGATGGGGCTTGTGGTCAGTGTTTGCAGGACACAAGCCAGTATGTGCTGAGTGAGCTGGCAGCGTTAGAGACAGAGCAGAAGCACATCGACAGCAGAGCAGCTGTGGTGGAGAGGCGACTGCGAAGCCTCATGGAAACAGGTGAGTCACACAAACACACAAAAAAGTATGTATATCATCAACAAGTAATAAAGAGGAAGTACTCAGGGAGCAGAAGTGAATGGTGTTTTCAACAATAACCCATCTACATGTATACAGATTTCCCTTTGTTTTTGTGTTATTACAGGAAGTGACCGTAATGAAGAGGAGCGACTGATTCAGGAGTGGTTCACTCTAGTGAATAAGAAGAACGCTCTGATACGCAGACAGGACCACCTGGAGCTACTGTAAGACCTATCTACACATAAACTGTACATACATGTACAAACACACACGGTGTCCTGCACACTTCTTTTTATTTGTGTGACTATTGACTGTGTCCACAGACAAGAGGAGCAGGATCTAGAGAGGAGATTTGAGCTTCTGACCAGGGAACTTCGGGTCATGATGGCTATAGAAGGTAAGTAACCAACAGTAGTGGAAGAAGCATTCAGATCATGTGTTTAAAGGAGCAGAATGTAGGATGTAGGGCGATCTATAGGTCAAAATGGGATATGATATTCATAATTGTGTTTTTATCTGTGTATAATCGCCTGAAACCAAGGATCATTATGTTTTTGTTACCTTAAATTAAGGCCCTCATATCTGCATATAGTAAGGAGCGGGTTCTCTTCTACACAGTCCACCCTTAGATCAAAATAATACCTAGATACCAGGGCCCTATTTCAAAAAAGCGGCTCAACAAACTCTGGGCCTAATCCCGATCTCTGAGTTGACTGAGCCTGAGTTTTCGGTTCCAGAACAGCTGATCAGAATCAGTTAAATCAACTCTGAATATGTTCAGCCTAAGGGAACAACGTTCACGGTGAGCACCACAAGCCATCATCAGTGGAGTGCAGATGACATGATTTTCAGTGGCAGAAAGCAGAAGTAAAAGCATAGTCATTTATTTTATTCCATCTGAATCAGAGATTTTAATTACCGCGAATGAAGACATCAAAAAAAAAGTCTAATATGGCAGCTACAGCCAAACAGCGTGAGGTGTGATGGGAAAAGACTTCAGAGCGTGTTAATAGGTAATGTGAAGTGACGTTCTGTAATGTGATACGTTAATCCGTCTAATATACAGAAAATATAAAAGCATTTTTACATCTTAACAGTGTTCATATATTTTTATATTATTTGCTGTATCCTCATATTTAGTTGTAATCTGATGGGGCCCAAACACACTGGGCAACAATTCAAAATCAAACACAAAAATATTTATTGTACAGAGTGGTTAAAGTTTTGCTCATACTTGGTTTATTCTGTCAATATGAGGCTGAGATTAATTGAATCGCTGAATTGCTGTGAAATGACTTCCAAAATTACTCCTTTATTCTCAGATGGAGCAATGATGGGTTGTTGAGTCCCATAAATGAGCCAACTACACTGCGGAATCTTTGAATATATGAAAAGTATTCATAAATCTCTGCATCCACATAGATTAATTTCTTACTAACACTGATAATCCTGCAGTTCTGTGGAATTCCTCTTAAAGATTAGTCTCGGGCTTTTGTTGCCTTTAATGGCAGGGCAGCAAAACGTGAAGGGGGGAGAGAGAGAGAGGGAGCAGCACGTAGCAAAGACTGCAGGCTGGAATTGAACCCGCAGCCACTGCAACAAGGACAGAGCCCCTGTAAATAAGGCGCCCTATGCATCCACTACGCTACCGATGCCCTGTGGAATGTTATTTTGATAATGCTCTCTGATTTATGTCCAGGGAAAACCACTAAAATGAGCAAAAGTCTTTTCAGAGCCAGTCACTTTTCTTATAGCCCAACAAACTGTTGCCTCGCTGATGTGTTCACTGTCTCTGATGTTATAAAGAAAACTGCTGTTGCCGAAGAATCAAAAGGCAATGTATAAAATTTGCTCTGATGATAATGCAAATCCACAATGTGCAATATTTAATATATCTGGGTGGAACAGATTGTTAGATAAATGATAGAATGTGAAGTGAAATTGTATCTTTCATATAGACACTTCTCTGTGTAGACATCCAACTAATCACCATCTCCTTACGCAACAGCCTCTGAATGAACTGTGTGACAGTGTCCACGACTTTATTCACGCCATGTCTCTCCTTCCTGCCACATGCTCAGCCGGCGATCAGCCTCAGGCTTAGATGAAGCAAACCTGCGAGTCAGCAGGTTAGCACCACAGAGTATGTTGCCATAGTAACTGACTCAGGGTTACGCTGAACTGGCTTTGTGAAACAGAAAACTCAGAGTTTTCCTCATCTCAGGCTCAACATACTCAGAGTTTTTACTAATCCTGCTTTCTGAAATTGGGCCCAGGTGTCAATGGCGTTGCTTGCCTGGCTCATACACAAAAAACTTGTTCTAGCTTCCAGGTTTACTTCTGTGGTATGAGTCCCACGGAGTATTAGCAGTAGTGTTTCTCCTGCTGGCCCTGCCTCAAAAATTCAGAGTAGAAAGATTAATAATTAACCTTGTTAGCAGTTTGAGGTGTCCTTTAAACACTTTTACAAACATCTCTTTTACAATGGTGGCCTATGGGGAAAATGCTTTTTGGGCTGCAGGGGATTTTTTTCGCTGCAGTGGCCACTGGGAAAAATTGCTCCAAGGCTGAGCTGCTTTCCTAATACATGTATAGCTGCAGACACATTCTGTTTGTAGAGTACACTACATGCCCCTACAAACCACGCCCACCAAAGCGATGGCTACGTGAACCCTGCTACAATGCTACACTGTAATGAATAAATAAGATCAAATGTAGCAGTAATCCACTTTTTAATTCATAATACATGAAGACGTGATTCACGTTATAAGTAACAAGATATAACTCTTCCTATTACCCTTATCCTGATCTTAACCATCTCTCTTTTAACGCATTACTTCATTGCTAGCTAATTGCTAACTTAGCAATTTCGTCGCTTCTAGGCCAAGGAGCAAAGGGGGCTGATGGTGGAGTGATGTGTAGGTTAAGGTTGGTGTTTTAACTTCAATTCAGTTCAATTCAATTTTTATTTATAAAGCCCAATATCACAAATCACAATTTGCCTCAGAGGGCTTTACAGCATAC
>JAPZEB010000006.1:19932904-19943948 GCA_029783705.1 Chaetodon striatus
TTTTTTTTGGCCCCCCCCCCCCCCCCCCCCAACTCAGTTTGATAGAGAAATTTCTTCCTGTGCCCTAAGATGAAGTATGTGAAGTAAAGTTTGTTTGTGAGGCTTACAGCATTGAAAAAATATGTTAATAAAAGCGCAACCCATGTGTATAATTGCAACCCAGATCTTCTAATGATGTAAAACCAGCTTTGTATTGAGTTTAGTTTATACAGCTACAGCATAGGCCTATGGTATACTGCCACTAACAGGAACATCTTACAATCTGAATTGTATTGCAATGAAATTATGAGTGAGGTAAATCAGGTGCTTTTAAGGGCCCTATCTGTGGAATTTGAAAATGTTTGATGTTGGCGACTCCTAGTGGTGCTCTCAAAAAGAAAAACAATGTGGCAGACAGCAGTACAAGCTGCAATAAACCCCAAACCTCACTCAGCCAACAAAGAAACAATGACACTGAATGGGATTTCCCAAGTATTTGCATTAAAAATTCTGAACATGGCAACTTTAGTCGTTATCTTTAGGATGAACAATTTAAGTGTTAGATATAGATTTGTGTTAGATATATAGATTTGAAAAAGTAGATGAAATAGTAGAAGATAAATTGCATATATTAGAAATGTTATTAATTATATATTAGAAGTAAAAGACAGATACTAAAACGAGAGAATTTCTAATTTTACTGACCTGGCCCTCATTTTTATTTTCCAACAGGAGACCAGGACGGCCAGTTCACCAACTGGCTCCGTGAAGACATGCCTGGAACTTGTGCGGCCCCTCGCTGTGTGGCCATGACAGTCCACACTTCTGAAAGCGGACGTGAGAGTAACGACAATTTCCGGTGGCTCGACGGCTCCTGTGCACTGCCATTGGATGGATATGTTTGCCAGTACAACTACAAAGGAATGTGTGCACCACTGAAGGATGAAGGTGGTGGTCCAGCTGTTTACACCACCCCATTTCACCTCGTCAGCACACTGCTGACCAATGTGCCTTATGGGTCTGTAGCTGCTCTTCCATGCTCAGACCCAGAGGACTCTGCTGAGCAGACAGTGCTGTGCATGGAGAGAGACGATGAGACAGTGGGCTGGTCCAGGGATGCCCCTCTCTGCTCGTCTGGTGCAGCTCCAAAGAACCAGGACTGGTGTAGCGGGGACCACGGCTGTTAGCAGTACTGTCAGAACACAGACACAGATTACTACTGTTACTGCTCAGAGGGCTTTAAGATAGATAAGGATGGGTACAGCTGCAAGCCTGATCTCCTGAGACAAACTGACCCCCCTGAATTGTCCGCTGACTCAGCTGGTCCCACTGAGCAGTCTCACATTAAAGAGATCTGTGTGGAGATGGGGTGTGAGTACGACTGTACGAAGACACAGCGGGGCATCCGCTGCACATGTCCCCCGGGCTATCAAATGGGTCCAGATGGCCGCAAATGTTCTGATGTAGATGAATGTCAACAACAACCGTGCCCACAACTCTGCGTCAACATCCCAGGCACCTTCCACTGCACATGCCACCCCGGGTACCAGCCAGATGATGAGGGCGAGTGTGTGGACATCGATGAGTGCCTCGATGAGGCCAGCTGTGAAGGCCCTTGTGAAAACACAGTGGGGTCCTTCACATGCCTGTGTAACCCCGGGTATGAGTCGAGCAGCGGAGGAGAGTGTGTGGATATAGATGAGTGTGTGGGGGAGTCGCCTTGCCAGCAGCAGTGTCTCAACTACATGGGAGGGTACCAGTGTTACTGTGACAACGGTTATGACCTGCAGTCAGATGGGCTTACCTGCGAGCCTTCGCCTGATGATGAAGAATATTCCACTCTGACCCCTGACCCCAGTGACTCCACTCACATACCTGGCTTGGACCCTGATCATGATATTCCCTGGTCCACCTCATTCACACCGGACCCTAACTTTGAAACTTACACTAACTTTGAAGTTGACTGGCTGACATAAGCCCCTGAGGAACTCTCCCCTGACATGGCTCATGGGTCAGATAATCACCTGAACCAATGGGATGCCCTATCACCAAAGCGATATCAGACAGCCCCACCCCCAACGCAAAAAGAAAACACAGGCAATGAAATTGATAATGAGGCTGAAGCTAGAGAAGCTAGTGATGGGGCTGGAGTTGAAACTGCTGTTGGGACCAGGGATAGGGATGGTTCTAAGATGGATAGTACAGAGGGTGTCAGCGGCACGGTGGAGGCAGAGGCTGGATCTGATAATGGCAAGCGAAAGCATGACAAGAGCTGGCTGCTGGTGGCCCTACTGGTGCCTCTATGCGTGTTCCTCGTTGTGATGCTGGCTCTGGGGATCGTCTACTGCACCAGCTGTGCTGTGGACAAGAGCCTGAGCTTCTCAAACTGCTATCGCTGGATACTCCCTACAACGCCTCCTGACAGGAGGGATGGCAAAACCCAAGCATGAACTCTAAAACAAACAAACATGCACACAGATGTGTTGAAGGCCCAGGGCTGATTACTAAATCCACCTTTTGGATATAGCACAGCTGAGCAGCACTCCCATTCATCAAGCAAAACTTAATAGGCTACTTTCTGTTGCACACCCCTTGTAAATATTTCACTTTCTCATCATGTTTTTTAGAATTCAATAAAATCAATAAACTGATGAAATACTGTGTGGTTTGTAAGCCTATCCAGGTTATAATGTGTGTGAAAAGCAGTGTTGGGAGGGTTACTTTTGAAATGTAATAGTTTACAGATTAGTAGTGAATGAAAAATGTAATGGGTAATGTAATTTAAAATTACTTAATTTACGTAATATAACTTATCACATTTGATTAATTTTTTTGATTTTTTTTTTTCAAACAAATGTGTTAAAGTGGACAATTAAGCTGAAAAATGAAAATAGGCTATGCCAAAAGAAGACATTCTGCGTGGCAAAAAGATGCAAAGCAACAAAATGAATATTATATCCTGCATATAAATGTTTTACCAAAAAGAAGATATGCGGATGTTACTCCTTTGTAATTACCAACATTTTGTAACTGATTGCAATTACATTTATTTTTGATTGTAACCAGTTATTATCCAATTGTGTTGGAAATAATGTATGGTTATGGTTTTTATGGCTCCATAATATAAAATATAAAAACAAATTGAAAGCTTTAGTGAGCAAAACCAGGGAGTTGGGGGGGTGGGTTTGAGGAGGCAATTTGAGGGGGGAGGGGTCATCTGTAAATACATGCTGCGTTCCATTTACCTCAGAAGTTGGAAGTCGGCGCTGGGAATGACATCACAGCCGAGTTATCAGCATTCCTGTTACAAAGTCGGAAAAGGGATGCCAAACGGGAAGAAAAAGTCAGAAAACAAGATAGAAACGTCTACGAAAGCTATTCTCGCGCTTGCCTTGTCCAAATATTAGCGCAACAAACACGAGTGAGAAGTGCTAATAAGCGGAATATATATATGGCTTCTACTTAAATGTTTACACATGGGGCAGCCATCTTCGATTGTCAGCTCTTGGGTGGTGAGGATTCTTCGACTTTCCAACTCGGAATTCCGATTTCAGGGGGCATTCCAGTTGAAATTTCCCACTCGGAATTCGGAAATTATGACTTCCCGGTGCAAATGGAACGCACCAACAGCATTACCCTGTTACGAGTTCCGGTTGTGTAACCATTACGTCAAGGTAATTACCGTTGTACGGCGAATACCGGGATCGAATGATGTAATGATGTAAGTAATGGAAAAAGATCCCGACGAGGATGGGATTCGAACCCACGCGTGCAGAGCACAATGGATTAGCAGTCCATCGCCTTAACCACTCGGCCACCTCGTCTTTTATGTTATTGCAGACATTGTTAATTATTTATTCATATCATCAGCGTTTGTGCGCTGTTATTGTCTTATGTGTTTGTGTTCGATGTTCGGATATCGTGTTTTTTTACGTTCACCCTTGTTCTGAAAATTACGACATGAAGCTCATGGAAAAGCCCTGCGAAGCTACTTCTTGATTGGTCAGTTTTTCCATCAACCACAATATAGAGCCTCTGATTGGTTGAGGAGCGGGTCTCACGTTGAACGAATACAGGAAGTGTACAGCATGAGACTGCACTTTGACTTTCGCCGGAGCGGTTGAAGAGAACAAGGCAACAAGCTGTTGAGTTGGTATCCACCTTTTTACCCCTTGGGATTCACAGTGTAGTGGCCAATCGTACATGGAAATGGGTCGGATGCTTTTCGCGAAGCACTGTTGTGCGTACAGAAGTTGTAGTCGCGTGTTTTATTTGCTGCAAGCACTCAGCAGCCGGCTTAGCATGCAGGCTAGGAGCTAACAGTCATGTTAATACTGAGTTAGCTGTTTGCAGTAGCCTGAGAACGAAACGTATTTCCACTAATTACGTACACGTAGTTGGAGGGTTGCCCTGCCGTTTGTAAACTGCTAATTTTAAAGAGGCTTAAAACATGTTGCCGCTGGTATAAATGCGCTTGACCTTATTTAAAATTAACGTTATTAGTTGTATGTGAAAGTGAAACAAATCTGGCTGCAGTAATTACAACTGATTGGTTCCTGTTGAATCTGCGCCATGGCCAGCTATGATAGATCAAGGTTCACCCGCTGGTCGTCTCAAAAACTTTCTGTTGGTTATAATTTAAATAAACTTCTACCTTTCTCCACATCCCAGACCTAACTTTAACTTTTAACCTTATTAAACTGTTACTATATGTTAGACCTGTTATGATATTTCACACCACCTTACTACATTTACCTCTTCAGAAAAAAGTACCTTAAAAATCCCTAAAATAAGAAACAATAGACTCAATGATAAATCAATTCTTGTGCTTTGACAATTTTAGTTGATAGACAGGAAATTAATCATCAATAATTTTGATAACACATTAATAATGAGCTGAAGTTTTTTTTGCCTTTCTCTTATATCATTGTAAATTGAATATTTTGGGGTTTTTGGCTGTGAGTTGGACAAATCAAGTAATTTAAAGACCTCTCTTAGGTTTCTTGTAAAATGATGCAGTCATTCACAATATTTTATAATTTAGACAATAGAAAAAAATATTAACAGTTAATTAATAATGAAAATAAGTGGTGGTAGCAGTACTAGTGTTGTGTAAAATGGCTTGTAAGAAGTACACCATAGGCAATATTGTTCGTACAAAAATCATACTTTGCGAAACCAACCTGCAGATTTCATAATACTAAGTAAAGAAAACTTTTTCGGTTAACCAGTACATTAGTAAAACTGTTGGAAATTTGCTTTTTATTTGTTTGTACAATGCACAAGCTGTTTAACCTGTCTAAAGTAATGACAGTTATGCAAATACTGCCTAGAGCTCATGGTTTTCTTGATAAAAAAGCCAATCCTGTCGGTTCTTATTTGCAATTTCACTCCTATCTCTTTATCCCATGCTCTGCTTATCTCTTTACTACCTCTGTTCTTTAATCTGTCGCTGCTCTCTCATTTCTTTCTCATCCTATTTACAGTTACTTGCTCCCTTTTACTGTCCTCATGTATCTCTCTTTTCCTATTTCCTTCCCCTCTCGTAATTCAGTTCCTCATCATCCTTGTCAGTGCTAAACCTCAAACTAAAGATGGTGGACTCCCAGTACTACCTCCCAAATGACACTGGTGTCTCTGCTCTTGACTGTGGCGAGGCCTTCCGTTTCCTTTCCCCTCAGGAGAAGATGTACGCACACTACATGTCACGAGCTGCTTGGTATGTTACTATTCTCAGCATGTAGCAAGTTCAGTATTAACATCAAGAAATAAGAAAACTTTCCCCTGAGTGAAACTCGAGACCTATGTTGATTGAAGAACTGAAACCCTACTGACCCAAAAAAAACATCTGCTGTCTTAGGTATGGTGGTCTGGCAGTGCTGCTGCAAACATCCCCAGAGTCGGCAAACATTTTTGTCTTGCTGCAGAGAATCTTCAAGAAGCAGATGCCTGCACAGCTGGAACAGGTCGCCACAGCAGCTGGACTCAGCTCTGAGGAATACCAGGTACACAGTTGTTGTGTTTTTGGCTGTTTTTGGTGCTGTCCTGACACACCCTTTCATCCACATATACAAACACATGTAAAGATGATCATTATGCTATACACAGAATCAAAACTTTTTTTTTTGCATTTCCTGTGCTTGACATTTAGGCATTCTTGGTGTATGCAGCTGGCCTGTATGCCAACATGGGAAACTACAAGTCTTTCGGAGACACCAAGTTCATCCCAAATCTACCCAATGTAAAAATCTGGTTCAGCTGCTTTGTAAACAGTTACGCACAGGGGGCTGGACACAACAAGATGAACACCTGTATAATGTAATGCAAACCAATACCTAAAAATATGGTCTCAAGAATTTTTTTACAGACTTGAATCAACAGTTGTCAAACTGCTGTAATATACTTTAAGCTGTCTGCATGTGGTATATGTCCACACAGGACAAGCTAGAAGCTCTGGTGAAAGCCAGCCAGGCATTTCAGGAGCAGCCTGTTGAGATGGAGGCTCTGTGGGACAGCTGCTCATGCCCCCTCTACTCCCTAGAAGACAGACAGAAACAGCTTGGGCTGGGTGACAAGGTGGGATCTTGTATCATTTAATGCAGAGTTCACGCCAGCTTTTAACATAAACAATTTTGTCTGGTAATATTTAATGAAACATCCATCATGTTGTCAGAAGTGGATAGATTTGATAAATGTTAAGAGGACATTTCTTATTCTGCATCATCAGCACGATTAGCAAGTCAAATGGTCTGCAGTGTGTGTCTTTACATTGGCTGCAAACAGCGCCATTATCCCCTTTAGGAAGCCACTGAACCCCAAACTTTATTGGGTTCTTTAGTCAGCATTCGTCACTGTGGCCCCCATGAGAAAATCCAAGGCTCATGAAATAATTCTGCTTGTCTTTTCTTCAGGGCATAACCACCTACTTCTCAGGAAACTGCTGCCTGGACGATGCTGAGCTGGCTCAGAAGTTCCTTGACTCGAAAGTAAGTAATGTTCTCATTTCAGTTGTCATTTGTCCAAACGCTTGTAATACCTGTACTTTCTTTTTGTCTGTATTCTGTTGTTTTCCTTGTTGCGCTCAATTTGCTTTTTACTTAATCCTCTGTCACATCTGACCTCCATTTTGACAGTACATCCTGTCTCTCTGTCTTTTCTCACTCCTTTATGTACCTTTTATTCTGATTCGGCTTATTCTTAGCTGTCTTCTTGTTTTTCTCCAGAAACTCTCAGCTTACAACACCCGTCTGTTTAAGAGGGAAAATGGAGGTAAAGCCTGCTATGAGGTGCGCCTGGCTTCAGCTGTGCAGAAAGGTCAGATCTACAATCCTACACAAGAACCTATATAAGATTTATAAACATTCGCAACATTCACCAACCATACAGCACTTGTGACAGATTTGTCGTAGAGAATGTGATAAATGTCACATGTTCATGTAAACTCCAAGTTATGCTACAGACATTCTAGCTTATGAACTCAAACACATTATGATTACCAGCAAGTTGATATGGAGAGTTGTTTATGCGACTAATGTTTTCAATGATGCCGCACAGTCATTTAAAGCAAAGACATGTACACTACTGTTTTTACAGACTGTGCAGTGGAGGGGGAATGTGAGTCATGCTGCGGTAGCTTCAACTTTGAAGACAAAGAGTTCACTGTGAAGAGGGGAGACTATGCTCCTGTCATGGAGAAAGTCGCTTATTACCTTAAGAAAGCACAGGTGAGACAGTATGTGGTGTGGGTTATAGTCAGTTCAATTTTAGCTGTTTGGAACCACAAACAGAGCAAAATCGGCAAAAATATCAAGTTGATAGAGCAATGTGAAGTTTTAAATTTTAGTGTTTAACATCGAGAACTGCTTTTGTTAAGTAATTGGAGTTGATAGAACTAGTTTGGTGCCCATTCAGTTGTGCCTGTGCAGAACAGGCCGATAGCCTGATCGGCAATATTGCTGCTTGCAGCTTTCTTGAGAACTGTTCATCCAAACAACTTCACACTTGACACTGACAGTCTTTAGGTCCAGAGCAATACACCTGCCACCACATAGCTGCTTTCCCTGGCAATGCCAGAGTATACATATGATAAGCTAACAACTTGCTATTTTGAACTAACTTTTTGCACGACAGGAGCAGCTGTGTGTGAGTGAAAGGAAACCTTTAAACCCAGCACAATAAACCGTTATGTTTCACTTTCACTGTGCCAGATGCTCTGCTGCTCCATCTGCATCCAGGGTACGCTCTGTGCTGCAAGATAGTGGAGCCAAACATTTCATTCCAACAGAGCTGCTAGTGACTGGTCCAGCTCCAAAAATAGAAAATCAAAATGTTGCACTAAAATTTTAATTGTGGTGGGCTGCAATGAATGAAAGTGTTGAAAACCCTGGTTTGCTATAATGTACCATCTACAGTCTCATTGGTCTCTTTTTTTATCTGGCTTTGGATGTACTGTAGCAAGCAATAGAGAGCAAGCTTTGGCAGTTTTGCAGTTTAATTTTTATTTGTGCACTTATTTTAGCATATTTTATTATATGTCTATTTTAATACCACTGTGTTGTTGTTGATGAGGGGAAGTGTGGTGGCTGTTTGTCTTTTATGAGCTGCTGGACAGCTGAATAAATAATAAATAAAATAGTAATTCTATTCTATTCTAACAGTTAATGGGGGTCCACAGTCAATACACTACACAGTGTGTACATAATGTCACTACTGATAAATATGTCTCGTAGATTTTAAGAGCTTGCACTTGATGCTGCACTTCTCTGCAATACACCAGCCAAGTGTGAAGTTAATCAGATGAATGTTTGTCAAAAAAATTGAAAGACCGCCACAGACTCCTTCCATTTTAGTTGGATATCAGCAGCGAAACTACTGAAAGTAAAACAAAGAGGTGGACCAAAATGACAAGCAATACGAAACTGCATCTTAAAATGAATTTTAAAGTACTGAGCTTTGGCAAATGGTTACAGGAAGGAGGAGGAAAGAATGCATAGATACACTCAGGTGTGTAAAAGTAACAGTAACTGAATGAGTTGATAACCTACAAATACTCCTTTTGCCACACTTCCCCTCTTGTAATTCCTCTTCTGCTGCCAAATAATTAACACAGGCCTATGCTGCCAATGAGAACCAGAGAAAGATGCTTGAGGAGTATATCCGCAGCTTCACCTTTGGCTCAATTGAAGCCCATAAAGAGGGCTCACGCTACTGGATCAAAGACAAGGGACCAATTGTTGAGAGGTGAGCCCACTGAATATCAAATCATGGTAACCTTGAATGTTACCTGATATATAAAAGATGCAGAACAAATCTGTAGCTCTTGTCATGCTTCTCTTTTGTGATGATCTTTCTCTCTTTGCTCCTTCACTCCTTGACTCAGTTATATAGGCTTCATAGAGAGCTACAGAGACCCATTTGGCTCCAGAGGAGAGTTTGAAGGTAACTAGCATGGTGATTTAAGAACAATAATATTAACATGTTTACTGGCATACAAGCTGTGACCTTATTGGGCTCTTCAGGTTTTATTGCTGTGGTACAGCGCTGAAGACTGTTTGGGGGGCAATTAATATGGTGGTTGAGTTACTTTAATACAGTAGATATACACAGCTTTTAACTCCACTAGATAATAGGTAAATAATGTTTCATCCTAGCACATTGATTTTAGACAAACACATAATGAAAGTATTTGGAATGACACAGTATTAACCTACACTAGTTAGTTCTCTGCCATTGACCCCTAAGACCATGTTTAAAATGTTACTATTAATATACTATGCTTCCATTTTAAAGAAGGGGGCCTGTGTGTGAACGAGTATGTGTGTATATAATTGAAATAATAGCAGGGTTTATGTTGCTGTCTTTTCTTCAAGATAAGTCAGAAATTGTTTTATATCACTTCCTAACTCTGGGGTTGTGATGTCACTTCTAGGTTTCATTGCGGTTGTGAACAAGGCGATGAGTGAGCGCTTTGCCAAACTGGTGAGCTCCGCAGAAGTCTTGCTCCCTGAGCTGCCCTGGCCGAGGGAATTTGAGAAGGACACTTTCCTTAAACCGGACTTCACCTCGCTGGATGTTCTCACCTTCGCTGGCAGTGGAATTCCAGCTGGCATCAACATCCCCAACTGTATGTATGCCACTGAGTTATGGTTTTAAACCACACGCTACTGTGTCAAATAACCGTGTTCACTTGGTTTAAGTTAAAAATGTGTTTGTCCGGCACACAGTATTATACTGAAAAACAGTGTCTGTGTGTTTTTTTTGTGTAGATGATGACATCAGACAGTCGGAGGGCTTTAAAAATGTGTCACTAGGCAATGTGCTGGCTGTAGCTTATGCTACGCAAAAAGAGAAACTCACCTTCCTGGAGGAGGAGGATAGGGTAACTCATGCAACTTCCTGAGTCTCTTACATATCAGTTCTTCTCTCTCACACACTCCCATAATGATACATTCTCTTGTCTGTGTGTGTGTGTGTGTGTGTGTGTGTGTGTGCGCCAGGATTTGTTTATCAAGTGGAAGGGCCCATCATTCGAGGTGCAGGTTGGACTTCATGAGCTGTTGGGCCATGGGAGTGGCAAGCTGTTTGTCCAGGTCGGTTAAATATAAAGTTACTGCCATTGGATTAAAGAGTAATCAGCAAGGAAAGAAAATCTGATTTTGGTTTGTTTTGCGCCATCTTTTCCACCAGGATGACAACGGCAAGTTCAACTTTGACCAGAGTAAAGTTACCAACCCAGAGACTGGAGAACCAGTGAGTCTGTTTGTGTGTACCCCTTTTGTTAACTCTGACAAAAAAAGCAATCACAGATGCAAGTGTGTATTTTTTTTAAGGTGTCCAGTTGGTATCAGGGCAGCGAGACATGGGACAGTAAATTCTCCACGATTGCTTCCTCTTATGAAGAATGCCGCGCTGAGTGTGTCGGACTCTATCTGTGTCTTAACAAGCAAGTGCTCAGGTATGTCATGTTCTGCTGATTGTGTATCTCTGTGAATTGGACATAGATGTCAATCAGTCAATCAATCAGTTTTATTTATAAAGCCCAATATCACAAATCACAATTTGGGGG
>JAPZEB010000006.1:19957693-19971415 GCA_029783705.1 Chaetodon striatus
AAGCTTTTCCACTGTGCTTTTGAGCAAACAATGTGTGGGGAGTCTGTACTGTGTTTAATGAAGGAATCTTCTGGTGGGCAGGCTGGGCCATATACAGAGCATGCCAGCTTCATGCAAACAAGATCCTGCATAATAGGCAATACAGTCCTTACACTGTATTACCACCAATGATTTGCAGTGCTGGCCTCCTTTTTTTTACACTCAACATATATTACAATTGACCACGGTAATGTGAAGGTGATTGTTATTTTTCAGTTCTAGCGTGAATGATATGTGTGAGTTGGGTTTAGGCCCCAATCACACAGAAAGTGCTTTGCAGGCTGCAAAATGCAATGCGCACTGCACTGCCTTTCTAAATGCCACTAGTAAAAAATAAATAAAAAGTTTGCCGCACCTTTTTATTGTTGCCAGGCAACCACCCCATCATACCCTTACACTAACCTCTCCGTGTAATCAATCTACCGTCTTTTCCCCCAGTAATTTATACCTAGTTCCTAAAATGGACAGGGAGAGGGTACTTGCTTGAGCTTTGACTGAGGGTGAGAGTCTGTCAGTACATAGTTTCTGGGCACAGGAAAACAGGGATCTGTGTGCCCCTCCCTTAAGCCAAAATAAAAAAAAACTTCAGTCTGTCCCCACTGCTTAAAAAATATTTGACATGCCTCAGCATTAATAATGAACATTGCAGAGCTACAGATCATTCATTCAAACCTTCGCTTAAGTAAAGGATCTAAACACTTCTTACACCTCTGCCACAATTCAGAGGGCGCACATTTTACTCCACTTAATTTATTTGGCAGCTGCTAGTGACTCTGAATGTTGAGACTGTACATTTTGTGCGAATGTAGAGTTGTTTTTTATTACGGGACGATCCCCTGTGATACTGGACGGGTTTAATGTGAACCCTCCTGAGTCATCCTCTGCAAAGCAGAAACTGCGCCCCCATGGCTGCCACCGCAGCCCAAGAAACCGGAGCCGGATGTGAGGTTTAAAATACAGCAGCTCCAGGACCGCGTTGGGTAAGATGTCTGAGAAACGTTATTGTTTTAGCATAACTATAATGTTTTTTTTCTCCCTTTATGTACTATTTTATAAACCTACGAGATAAGCGGTACTTAATATACTTTAAGAGAGCTCACAGCAGTGATGGAGCTCGAGCTCAAACAAAGGCTTTGAGCCACTACGATTAAAACACTACGTTAGCGCTAGCTAGCTAGCTAGCTAGCTTAGCTAACGTTAGCCACATCGTTTATGTTTGCGCTCAACAAAATGACCAGTAGTGTCCGTAGTTTTTAGCTGTTGGTCGTGTAACTGATTTTACATTTCCCATTAAACCAATTGTGTGGTAACGTTTCCGATTGTAGGTCGTATAACTGGCATTGGCTAGCTTAGCTAACTTAGCTGCTACATAGACAGCCTCTAACTTAATTGGATCCATTTTGGCCGCGAAAGTTAGCGGCTCTCTTAGCTTAGTTAATGTCCGACTACCTAACAACCAAACGCTATTTACTAGACTGCAGTGTAAAGCTTTTATTCTAAACAGCACCATCTGGCAGTATCACTTCAGCTGAACAAAACTGACAATGTTATGTCGGTAAAGCGCGACATATAAGCTGAGATTCAATAACTAATCAATCACTCTTATTCAAAGGATTCAAGTTAACCAAATGCATCCTGTTTTCTCTTCAACAGATGCCTGGTTGATACAGAGATGAGCGGTGAGAACGTGAAGTTGTTTGTGGGGAACCTTCCTTTAGATGCAACTCACGACGAGCTGAACAAGCTCTTTGCACCGTATGGAGAGATCAACACCTGCTCTTTGCTTAGACAGTATGCCTTCGTTACCCTGAAGGGCGAGGGGGCAGCAGACAGGTATTCAAATAGTCGTCACCATTATTAGATTTAGTATCAATAGATAACTGTTCAAAAAATATTCATGCATATGTTGGGGATAAAGTTAAATCCGGGTGTGAAAGTCTACACACAGCCACAACAATTTATTTATCATATTTATTACACATATTTTTGTCACTTTGCTCAATGTGCATGTGCAATACAGAGAGCAGAGGAGTATTGCAAGCGCGACCATGTAGAGACAGAGATGACATACTGTCGTGTAAATAAGGGGGACTAAATTCTAGTAATTCAGTCCATTCAGTCAGTTTTGAACACAAACTGAAAGAAAATGCAGGGCACCAGGTAGATTATGACCAGGTAAAAAAAATGCATGTATGTTAAAATATGAAGTGCATGATAATGGAATTAATGACGAAACAATCTTTACAGAGGGGTGCATCTATATTACAGTATGACACTTCTGAAATGGCACATAAAGGTGCATAAGTGTTACTTCATTAGGAATATTATGAGTCATAAGCATATAGATATGGAGTGGGTAAGGAAGGAAATTTTGACTTCACTAGTGTATCTATTGTTCATAAAGCACTATGTTAAAGTCTTAATAATGTAAAATATTTATGTCAGATTTGGCCAAGCAACCCTTCTTGCACAATATAGGAACCCTAAAAACCACTTTGTTGTCTGTCAGTGTGCAACTGGAAAAAGCACACCATGTCTGAGGCACTTTCTCTTTGGTTGTGAAAAGGCAAATACAACTCTGAATGAGAAACGTCTGACAGACAAGACCAACCAACAGAACAAGAGAAGCTCAAAAAGGTCTAGAGTTTGCATAATGTAACTGGCAGGCCTGTTGGGTTTAGTGCTACAGTGTCTTGAACACTTTGAGATATCAAAATGACTTTGGAGGCTTTGATGGGCTAAAAAACAATACAAACTGAACAGTATCAGTAACTGATTACTGCAAGGAGACTTTTGGGTTCTTGAGCATATTTAGTATTTGATGCATGAAATTTCCAATCAAGTATAAAATCACTTGTAGAGCAAAGAGAGACTGGCTGCATTTGGGTGGTGTTGCTGGCATCTCTTCTATCAGATGAATTGTTTCATTCCTTTTTAAGCTCACCTTAAATGACTGCAGTATTACTGTTAGTTTCATCCGATGTACGTCTGATGATGATGCAAAGATAAGTCTTATTGTAACTCTTACAGGGCCATACGACACCTAGATGGTAAAGAGTACAGAGGCCGACCCCTGGTGGTCGAGGAGTCGCGTGCACGCCCACCCAACTCCACTAAAGTGTTTGTGGGGAACCTTGCGGCAACATGTTCAGCAGATGACCTGCATGGGCTATTCTCAACCTTTGGAAGAGTTTTAGACTGTGATAAAGTCAAGGGTGAGTTCGAAGGCCTGTTACCAACACTGATAGTACAAGAAAAATATATGCAGGAGTTTTCTTTAGAATTATGAAAAAAGATTTTGTAGGAGTCCTGATTTGAATTAAAATAAGCTGGTTTGCATAAACACATTGTAAGGTACAAACAATTGTAAGATTTTCTTGTCAGAATACAGTATTCTAAAGTTTTAGGGAAGCACAGTTACATCCAGACAGATTGGTTTTCAGAGTTTGAAGTATTAAATCTTTGAAGTTAAAAAAATAAGTGACAATGAAAATATGGGATGGATGCATTTGTTTCATTCTTTCACTGATCTCCCTGCTTCCCGTATACTCTACAGCCAGATTATGCTCAAATGTTGGCTATGCGTTTGTGCATATGGAGAGGAAAGAGGACGCCCTGGTAGCTATTGACGCGCTCAATGGGACCATGTTCAAGGGCCGCCAGTTGGCCGTAGAGCTGTCCAAAGCTCAGCCTTTGATCAACCAGATTTCAGCGGCTGGAAATTACCCCGGCAGTGGTGCAGCAGCAGGTAAAGATGAAGGATCTATTTGTTTTGAAGCATTTGGCATATAATTAATTACATGCTAAAAACAACTTGTGTTTTTGGCTCCCTTCTCCTTGCAGGTGGCAGGGAGGGTCTTCTTCCGCGACCTCCTCCATCACTAGAGCATCATCAGAGTCAAGCAGCTGTGCTAGCAGCAGCTGCAGCAGCTGCAGCTGGACTACCCATACAAGTAAGTTAATTCTCAAGCATGGTATCCAGTATCTTGGAAATCCTTTAATTTATGACCTCTGAAAACTGAGTCAGCTGTGGAAAACTGCTCAGGAGTCTATAAACTGTGACTGATATGTGTTACTAGACTTGTGTCTATCTGGTCCTTCAGATTTTTCTTACCATTATTGTTCTTTTGTTGAGTATATTTTACTCTTTATTTTAAATGCTGGTGTCTCATCTTTCTTTGCAGGTTCAACAAAGCGTTCATAACTCATTCTACAACACAACATCCTTTGACCCCACCTATGCTGCTTTGAAGGGCATTACAAGTGCTAAGGGTGCAGATGGGGTAATATATGGTGCTCTTGCAAGCCAGGTTTATGGATCCGTTGCAGACCAAGTATACCAAGATATGGCCAATCATAATTCTGCGTCTGCCGCCCCTGAAGAAGTAGAGCCACAGACAGGACCAGATCCAACAACACTTTTTGAGGCAGCAAGAGCCAAGTTCTTTCAAGAAGGACAGAAGGTCTTTAAACATTTATTGAGTATAAACATACTATGTTCTTTTCCTGGTTTTACTTTTATTTTGTACCTTTCTCATTTATATTTTCGGACCTATTTTGAATTAAAGGTTCTGGCAGAGCAGCAAGCAGGGAGGAAGGCAGCGGCTGCAGACAATGAGCGGGACCGCAGCCCAATCAGAGGAAATCGAGCCCCCCTCCTCCCTGACCCTGTTCCAGGTTCCTTTGCTCAGATACGACCCAAGCGCCGTGCCCTGCTGCCGACACCACCTGGAGGACCTGAAGAGCCCCCAGCTGCCACCACCACTCCAGAAGGGTCAGATCCCATTGCTAGGTACACATAATATTTTGTTATAAGGGGAGGCAGAAGAAAAAAAAGGCATGTCGCCTCCATTAGCTGATATAATAGTAATATTAGTTTATTTACATAGCACTGAGCTATACACAAATACATTTACATTATCGTAGAGTGCTCTACAAAAACAAACAAAAATAAAGATCTTTGTGTCCATTATTTCATGTAAGATATGATTTTTCAACTAACTGTTTTTTTTGTTTCTACCCTACTTCCCTCTTAAACTGTAATGTGCACTCCAGGTCTTACACAGAGTATTACCAGCAAATGCATCAATACCAACAGTATCAGCAGTACCAGCAACAGTACCAGTACCTCCAGTATGCCTACACCAATCCCCCTCCTCCTCCGCCACCTCCTCCACCTCCACCGGCCAGTACACAGGCCCAGGCCTCCACCACAGCCACTGCACCCCCAGGGACATACACAGCGCCCCCAACGTATGCGGCACCGGGAGCTTACGCACCGCCGGGAACATATGACACTTCGGGGAGTTACAACGCCTCATCAGGGAGCTACAACGCTTCATCTGGGAACTACGATGCCTCGTCAGGAAGCTATGACGCATCTGCAGGCTACGGGGCACCAGGAGCATATGATGCATCAGGAGCTTATGCAGCACCGGGAAGCTACTCCACATCCACACCGTATGAGCAGACACCCGCACACGGGCAACCCATGCCCCAGCGCCATGATTACCCTTACCACATGCCAGAACCCCCTTATCGATAGTCCTACCCCCACAAACTCCCTCCACACTGCAGGTGTGTGTGTGTGTGTGTGTGCGCGTGTGTGCGTGCGTGTGTGCATGTGTATTTACATAAGGGACAGTTTAAAGAGGAAAACCAGAGAGGGAGGAGAGGTTGTAATTCGAATGTAATTCAAATCTTTATCTCCTATTTTCTCCATCGTAACCTTGTCTGTAACTAGCTTGCCTGGCAGTCGATGGCTTTGTGGCTCCGTGAGACAGCTAATATTGAAATACTGTCAAGCGTTTAGTTTCTGTTAGATGTTATAGACACACAGTTGGTTCCTTGTTGGGGGTTAAAGAAGCTTAAATGTTTCTTTTGAAAATGTTGGGCTCAGAGGCTAGGGTAGAATATCATTGGAGAGGCTTTTTGTTTGTATTGAATCAAGGTCTTTTATTTTTTCTGTGCTTAATGTGCACTAAATAGTGGTTCCTGGAAAAACTGTTATGGAAATAAGCAGTCTAATATCACATGTTTTAAGTCAGGCACAAAATGAAAATCACTAAGAAATAATTAAATAACAGTTATGTGTATGGTCTGTTCTTCATTTAAACAGATGAACCAGCGTCCTGGCAAAAAGAGAATATTATCCATCTGGCTGTCTGGCCTCTTTACAAGATGCATTTAACTCACAGCCTTCTTTTGAATACTTGTCTTTCAGAGATCTGTATTTTTCCATAACTTAAAAAATAAACATCTAAACCCACACACTAGTGTTGGCGTAGACACACCCTGTGTGGAGTAGGTAACGGGCATCGGATTTCAGCTGCATTGACCCTTTTGTAATACGTAGTCAAGACGTTTAGCTGTGTGATTGGTAATTTGTTGACTAGAAAGCAGAATTGAAGTGAAATAGAGTGGTGGATCAGCAAGGTTTTTGTTACTCAAGAACCTTTTTGTGAAGGTCGAGAGTGTTTAATTGACCAGATTGTCTTATGTTTCAGGCTGGTTTCACTGAGCTGACAAGTTAAGTGCTCATTCACACTTTAGGTTATGATATTTATTTTTGCCCCTCTGTTTTGGGTCATGGAAATCTTTGATATGTCAAAAAAATTGAATATTAAGATGCTGAAATTGAAGGTTAGGAGGTCACTTAGATTCTGTTGCCACCTATTACCTCTGGGTGATCTGTTGATTGCATTTTGCTTAGCATTTAAAGTTTTCTAGAGGTACCTGTTGTCAGGATGTGAGGAGTTACTACAGAGTTCATTTGTAGTCTACGCAGGCCAACTTAAGAGTTTGCACAACTTAAGAAGGATGTTATCAGTCTGATGAGTGCTTGAAGTTTCATAGTAACAAGGCATAGCCAAATGTGAACATGACTTTAATAACAGAATGATACAAATACAATTAGATGAAACTTTTGCAGAGATTACATTGAAGTACGTGACTTGGATATTCTCTTGAAGCAGTTTGCTATAATTTACCTTTCTTGTGTTTTCTTGCTTAGCCCAGGCTCTATGTGTTTCAAACTCAGGAGTTAAGTATATTCTGTCAAGAGTTTTTGGTTAAATGTCTGTGTTTGCCTCTAAAACATTAGAACAGAATCATTGTAGTCATTCACATTTCTCTGTTTCAGTTTTGTGTTGAATTGTGATCAGAGCATCCTGTGTGAACAAACATTTTTTTCTGATTTAAAGTGATAATTTTAAGTAATACTCAGTAAGAACCCAGGTTTTTGATATTTTTTCAGACTGAAGCAGAGGAGATGTTTTTTTTTTCTTGTTGATTTTGTACATTTGAATATATAAAAGCATAAGCAAAAGAATGGCAGCAAGCTTTGTTTGGCCAATTGCGTTAAAGAATCTGAGCATTATTGACACTGAAATTTCTAATTGGTTTTGACACTTTCCATTATCAGCTTTTGTTCCAGTCTCATCAGCTGCTGTTGTGTGTCTGCTCACAGTGAAAACCATTGCTGATGGTAGAGAGAAGGTTGAGCCAGTTTTCATACAAGGAAACATACAATTTGGTACCAGTGTAAATACTTCAGACCGTTTTTTAAGATGGAAAAAGTAATGCCAACCAACATTTGGTTGAACGGTAAGAATATTGACTTAATATTAAGATGCAATGATTGTATTTCTGCTTTAACAGTTGGAGATAGTGAATAGTAAAGGCGGACAGATGTTGTTCCAATTTGTTAAAAAGAGGCAACCCTCAGGCATGACTGTAAGCTGTCACGGTCATGCTTGCACAGTGTTATAAGTGGTCTTGAACCGTTGTGGCATGTGAGTGTAACTATAAAATGCGCTGTAAAATCAGACTGAGCATACGATTTGAAGTGCAGGTTCTAAAAATGGGAGTAAATGGTGATTCACCATTGAGCTGAGAGCAGGTACAAGTGTATTATTTATTTTCTAAATGCAGTGCAGTGGCGTGTTGCTGATGTGTATAGCGTAGGGTTATTGACTGAGTGAATATGAGGTGACGGGTGGCTGCAGGTGGTTTGGATTTAGTAAAGGCTGCTGATTTTCCCAAGCAGCAGTGAGAAAGGCTGATGACCTTTCCTTCTCCCTCTTTTGATCTCACCAAAATCACACCTCATTTTGACACTAGGATTACTGGCTTTCTTTGCATTCATGTCACACCTAGACGACCCCACACTTGTATATCTAGATGTATTTTAACTGGGTTCATTGTATTTTACTCCTGTAAAACAGGCTACATGTGCAAATGATATTAATGCACACCTGACCCCACCTGTATTTTATATGACTTAAAGTAGTTGTTCCGATCGTGATTGTACCACACACTTATCTTATTTCTTATTCGCCACCTGAGTTGGTAGTGCTTTGTTAGGTTTAAGTGACACATTTCCTCTCTAAATTTCCACAATATTCCACCTTCTCCATGTGAACTGTTAGTTGCATGCCTTGTTGTTGCTGCTGCTCCAGCCACCTTCTTCCTCTCGCTGATTATTGCAGCTAGAGTGGGAGGGAGCCAAACTGAGCCCTTGCCCTGGACGTACGCCACACGCAGCTGTAGCGTGGGATGGGGAAAACAGCAGCGTTAGGCCTGAAACTGCTGTGGACGATGGGGTCTCCCCCCACTAAGGTAAACACTCAGACCACACACTCCTGCCCCTCCCCGAAAACACGCGTACACACTCACAGACACACTCATGCACACATACAGATACTGCTATATCCATACTTCCTACTCCTTACCTGTCTGCAGGGAGTTTTATTTGTCAGGATTTCAGATTGTTGGAAATGGATCTCCTGTCCTCTTTTAACGGGAGATGGCCTTTTTCCCTGCTTTTGATTCTCCTGATTATCCCTACATTTTTCCCTCAAGCATTCTCTGCTCATACATTCCTGTTCCCAACATACTGACCGCTCACACACAGCAGATATGGAGGACATGTATACCGTCTCTTAGTCTAAATCTGAACCCTCTCTGAAGTAGGCATGTTGTTAGTGCATCCCACATCTAACAACCTGTCATTCAAGAGTACCAGGCTGTCACAGCCAGAGCTGTACATGGTACATTTAGGTAGGATGAGTTGTTTTAGTTTATGTAAATGCACCCCTGGGGCCACTTCAGGGTTAAGTGCCTTGCGTAAGAGCACATCGGTAGGCCCTTCATTTCAGCGTTGAATAACCTGGCTCAGGATCGGTTGCTGGTTCAATGCCCAACTCCCCTTCTCCCCCTAAAACGATGATGCCACATTCAACTTGTGTGAATGACCATGAACACAAATATTATCATTTTGTTTTAAATTACATTTTGTCCTCTGTTCTTTGAAATGTTTAATTATCAATAAATAAATTTGAACTGAACTGCTGCTTCTCTGTGTGAATACTTTCAGATAATCACCAGTCAGTGCGTGGTCACCAGCTAATCAATATATATTATTACTTTTAAAGTGTTTGTGGAGGAATCACCAAATAACTTTAAGAGCTCAGCATCAGATGATGTTTTATTCCATTTTCTTCCAAAAACATCAACCTATGCTTCTCAAAAAAAAAAAACAATAATTTGACAACAATCCAAACCTGTTGATAATTCACTTTGATATACAAAAAAAGAAAATGAGAAGAAATCAGTTATTGAACCTCACTCCCTGCTAACGAAGTTTTCATATACACTGCTGAGTTTCATGCCCTCAACAACAGTGAACATTTTACAGATGGACACTAGAGTACTGAATGAGCGTAGTGAATGCAGTATACACAATACTGAGGGTATACTGAGGTAATATGGTGAGTAGGCCTATGTACCTAAATGGACGAAGGATGGAGCGTGAAACTGCATATACATCATAAGCCTGTCGCTGGCATAACGCCATGGAAATGCAGTTTCTGCTCTGATAACGGCCAAGTCTGGTTTCCAGCAGCCAGATTGGTCTGTGAAGTAGCTTCAGTGATGTGTACAAAGATCTAGTTTTTTGGGGATCCCTGTTGAGCATCTGCAGACACTTAAGTCAGTAGATAATGGTTCTGGGAGTCTTGCAATGTGGAAAATACTACAAGCAACCCACTGAAGTTCACCTCCTTTGTCCTTTTTGTAAAGTTAGAGTGCTGGTAGAAGTGTGCGCTGACAACTTATAGAAAAGTGGGATGGAACCCTTCTTTCTAGTCTTTATAATAGACTTGTATGGAAAGGAAAGACAAAGGGAAGACGTAAGGGAAGAATGCTTTCTCTATTAGACTCACCTGTTGAAGCAGGTTTTCTAAAAGTCTGAAACTTGGATGAGGATGCTTTTAGGGAATCTGACCTCAGACTGAATACTACAATTTCAATTGCAGGGGAGAGGAAAATTAAGGATAGATAATTATGTGTAACAGAAAAAAAACAACAGTTTAAAGAAACATGACTGACAGACAATTTTTGTCTGAAATGTTTACCCATTTGCGCTTAAACAGGAGGGTTGAAAACAATGTTATTGACCTCTAAACCCATGTCCATGTCTGCACACTTTCTGGGCCTGGTTTGCTGAAATTGTTCAAAAATATAAGTTGAAGCTTCTGGTGAATCCAAGCCTGGTCTCAGGAAACCAGTCTGTGCTTTAAGAGGATGACTGGGAAAGAATAAGTCTAGTTGATGGCAACAGACAGGACAAGACTGGGCAAACACATTAAAAACACCAAACAATGTTGACCAGACCATACACATATTACAGTACTTTGACTTTCATTCGCAACCTCCCATGATGCTGCTGGCATAGTATGAAAAAGGAGGAGCATTCAAACACACATATTGAAAATAGCAACGCTTTAATAAAGAGCGATTTACAAGACTGCAAGGTCTAGCTAGCTAGGTGATAACTGGCATTGACATCCATGGTGTTTTACAAAGATGCAGTTGTGGTAACTGGGTTTGAAGTTTGATGGGTTACTTGCAAGTTGCATTTCTGCATGCGAGGCAGCCTTCAAACAGTTACGGACCCTACATTGTAAAACAGTTGATTATGAATGTCAATGAACGTTCATGTCAAGAGGTAAGTAAAAAATCTCATGGAGAAATTTCCTTAACGTTTTCCAAACACACCGGTAAGTGAGAGTTCACACAGTGGTCATGCTTTTACCGGGCACACAAGCCAATAAAAAGACGACACCTAATCATGCAAAAAAAGACAGTTTCTTTGTCTCTTAAAATAAACGAACAAAAAAAAATCCTTTTGAGTTTTGATTTCATCCATCCGTAGTGACCTTGAATAAGAAGAAGCTGCGCTTTGATGATGACTTTGGTGCAAAAAAATGTTCCTGTTTCGAAGAGGACAGACCCTGTCCTGTCCACTTCCTCGATGAAGACACTCTTGGTATAGACCAGTTGTGATAGTTTACCCTTGACCCCCCCCTCCTCGAGATGGACACAAACATCAAACCCACCCACCCATCCCTGGATGATGACACCCTCAAAATACAACCATTCAAACACAGATACAGCTATAAATTGTCCCACGTACAGTACGTCATCCAATGGGGCTTCGATCACTTTACAGAGAGAGCACGTCTAAAAACACATGAACGGCATTACGTATATACAGAGGACACAGTAACAGTCAGAGGTTGGCCCAAAATGGATCGAGCTGCGCTGTGGGAGTGAAGTGCACAATGAAAAGAGCATTCAGCTGACGTAGAAAGACAAACCACCGGGACGAGGAGTAATGGAGAGTGGAAAAACAATTTTTCCAAAGGATAATCCAAATGTCAGCTGGCCTTTTGTTGAGAAACCTCAGAGAATATCTGCCTGCTTGGTGACGGGTTCTAACACTGAAGTCTCTCTGCTGGTAGTAGAGTCGTAGCTGTGGGGAAATTGGGTTTTTACAGTTACAGTTACAGGTTGGATCATAACGCCACCACACAGTCACAATTCTCTGAGGATTTTGTTAGGAATCACAAGCGTGTGCGGCCCCAGCTGTCTGGAGAGGTTCGCCTCACACTCACTTTGAGATTCCAGGTCCGATGACTTTGGGGCTTTTTTTTTTCTGTTTTTGCGTTTTTCAGCAGATGAGTTTTCCTTGGAGCCACATTAATTTTGATGTTGGGTTGCACAGACTGAGACACGGTCACAATAACACTCACTGCTAAGTTAGTACACGCTAACAGCTCACTAGAGACCTTTCATCTCTAACCAAGGAACATGACCCTGTTTATCTTTATGGGAAGGCATGTGCACACAAACACACATACAGTACATGTACATAGAACAGACACAATCAATAGAAAACGACTTCATCCCCCATCAATTATTGCCCCTTTCAACTGTACATCCCAGCAATGATTTTAGGTTTTGTGCAGCAGAGCGTTGCCCCTCTTCGAAGGTTTGTGCTATATATATATATATATATATATATATATACATATACATATACATATACATATATGAGTGTGTGTGTGTGTGTAAGAGAGAGAGAGACAGGACAGGACAAAGACAAAAGAAAAGAAGCAGGAACTTTGAGCTGTCAACCTCTTTGGGTGTAGCTTTGTTGAAAGCAAAGTTGTAAATGAGTGATATGTGTTACAAAGGCACTGGATTAGTGGCGAGGATGTTTAGTTGCATGCAATAGGATCTCTGTGAACAGCATTATCAAACTAAACACTTAGCGTAACTGCAACAATCACAACAAAACTCAATAAACAATATTAAATCACAATAAACAAGTTAAACAGTCTTGCTTAACCTGTGAAGCTGTGATAGAGCTATGCCCAGTTGTTACGTTACCAATTTGTGGTGTGCTGCGTTTGTTAGCTGGCAGAAGAAGGCTGGAAAAAGCTGTGGTTCCAGAAGCAGTCTTTGTTGTGTCCTTGTTCCAAAGGTGTAGATCCGAGGAAGCTTGTCGCTCAGGGTCCTTGCAGAGTTAGACACTGGTGTGCTAATTTAACTTGGCTCTCCTTGTTGCTGGAAAGTTAGTTGCCAACCTTGTGTTTGGTACACTACCTTCTCTGGTCACAGATTCTGCTCCTGCTGTGAGTGAGGGCATGAGCGAGGTGAAAAAGAACAAAAGTCTGTCGAGCAATTGCCCTCCCTTTAGTGGTTCAGGGGCAAGGGCCCCTGAGCTGGTCAGAGCCCAGGAGGAAGAGCACCTGAGCTGGACGACAGCTTTGACTCATCTTCAGGAGAAGTGGGCTCGAGACTGGTACTGAAGTATCTGATGAAACATGGCAGTCAGCAGTATCAAGAATCCATTCTACATCCATATGTATTAGACATGGTTTATTACAGTTTAAGGTAATTCACAGATTACACTTCAGTAGAAGCAGACTAGCAAGAAGACCTAGGACCTGTCTCCGCTGTCATTACAATGAAGCCATTCTGTTCCATTCATTTTGGAGCTGCCCAAGTCTTGTACCATACTGGTTGACCATCTTTAAAACATTATCTACTATTTGTGGAAAGGAGATACGTCCAGACCCATTATTTGTAGTGCCTGCATTATTTGTAATGCCTGCAGTGTCAGCACAGGGTGATGCTTTAGCCTTTCTGTCATTATTGGCATGGCGTTTAGTGTTAATTTACTGGATATCCACCAGACAACCATCTCACAGTAAATGGGTAGAAAGTGTTATGGCACATCTTAAAGAAGTCCAGTATTTTGCACTTTGAGCCCCATTCCTGGGTTGTTTATGATTAAATAGAGTGGCTAGGACCAAAATCTTTATGATTGCTCCT
>JAPZEB010000006.1:19987927-19999031 GCA_029783705.1 Chaetodon striatus
AGACAACAGGTCACGTGAAGACTGCGATGTAAGAAACACCCAAAAGGAAGACACTCAACTAATGTTGACTTTGAACAGAAAGAGAGGGGGGTGACACAGATGACACACAAACAGACAAACACACATTTTATTAGACAGGTAAAATGAATGGGTCCTTAAAGTCAACGTTAGTCTGTTTTGTTTTGTTTTTCTTTGGATCGAGCAGCTGCACCCCAAACCTTCCTCCAAATGGGAACAAAACCAAGCAGAGGCAAAGCCTTTGAAGATGGTGCACAGGATAATGCTATACAGGATAAAATTGTACAGCTACTGCTACTACTTGGACTGCAACTGTTATTAGGATAACAGCCATTATAGAGATCATATTTTTAAGGAAAGGGAGGAAATAAAATAAAAGGAATTGGAGGACAGAGATAGTGATAGAAAAGAGCTTGCTGGGGCATGCAGTGCAGGCATGTGAACAGGCAGCACGCGAGGGGTCCCTAAACTGGAATCTCTACATGAGTGGCTCTCTGATAGGCTAGCCATTAATCACTTGTCATGGAGTAACCCCCTCCCCAGGTCAGGGCAAGAGAAGGACAGAAACAGGAGGAACATCTAGAGGCAAAAAAAAGACTTCAAAGTTTAAGAAGAGCCCCTGGACACTGATCTGCGGTCAGTTTTGAGGTTGGAAAATATTGACCGTAAATCAGATCCAAAGGGTATCAGAAGTCTGGAGCGAATCTCAACAGGTTGTAAGTGGATTTTTTTCTGCAGGTTTAATTACAGGACAAAATTATAAAAGAACGTGGAGATGTGTTTATTAGAAAGGAGACTGTCGAGATTCGCCTCAGACAGATATTCTCGCCCTCTCCAGTGGCGTTCTGTGTTGCCTCCACTGAGGAGCAGCAGGACAAACGGACGTTACCTCTGCCACTTTGAGAAACTCAGACAGTTTGGTCATCCTGTTGAGGAAGGTCTTGTAGAGCTCCAGAGCTTCTTTGCACTGGTTCTTCTTCATGTCAAAGTATTTTTCTGTGTATCAGAAGACCAGAATCAGCATAAGATCACTATTTATTCACAAATACAGAAAAAGGACATGTTCAGTAAATACTTTATTTATAGCCCACTGAGGTGTTAGATGAAAATGTTAGAAAGTGTATATACAATTTATAACACTGTTTAAAAATCCATCTTCTACTGATTTGTCCTGAAAAGCCTGCACATCTGGTGTCCATGCAGGCTGTAATAAATTCCACACAGAGTCTACGATATAACCATCGTTTAGATCAGACCAATTAAGTAATGAATCATTTAATGAACTCCTCACTAAAGAGTGCGGTGGTCTGTTCCTAGCCCCTCACCCCTCACTGGCTCAATAATTAATGGAAGAAAAGAAGGTAAATTTTAATTGGACTTTTAGAGACAGTCAGAGGAAAGACAGATTTCCCCTCAAAGAAGAATTGAGTGGAGTTACAGTTGTGATGACCGCTCCCTCTTTGGTGGTTGTTCCTGTGGTGTCTTTTTTTTCCTGCTCCCCTGCAGGAGGCGGGCCGGCGTGCAGAGGTGTAGCTGGAGGATGAGCCACACCTGAAGCCAGTTTCCTGAATAAGCCACTGCGTCTATTAGAGGGCTGGATGTATCACTTCCTGTCGCTCTCTCTGCTCCTGGCCAACAGGGTTTTTGGGTTGTTTTGTTATGTTAGGTTGATTTGCTTTCCCTCACACTCACCTACACCACACATTTATACCACTCAAGCACTCCCTACATCACTGATAATACTGATTTACACTTTTCACCTTAATTTTTTAGTAATGTTTAAAATTGGTTAAGTAAATTTATTTTACTTTAACCAGAATTACTTGTGTGGTCTCCCTTGTTTGTCTGAACTTGGAGCCGGTTCATGACAGTCTTGTTATCTTGACATCTGAGACAGATTGCGGCATTAATGCAGCCATATCTGCTGTATTGTTCAGGGTTCTCATGGTCATGAAAAACTTGGAAAAGTCATGGAATTAGTAAAAAATAGTTTCGGAAAAGTTATGGAATTTTCCTCTGTTCCAGTAATCATCTGTGGATCACCTTTCACATAATGTGACGAAACTGCAAATTTATTTTCTGCAGCTGCTGGCATAATGTCACTCCAATATGGATGCCTTAATGCATAACATTTTGTTCACCATCACGTACACTGTGAAATATCTGACCATACAATTACAGTAAATTTACTGGCTACTTGTTGCATTACTTTCACAGTAAATTACTGTCATTTCTACAGTAAGTTGGTGTGAAAAGACAGCTGTTTATTGTGATCTTACACTAATATGCCTGATATTCAATTTCAATTCAATAAGCTTTATTGGCATGACATTTCTTATGTGTTACCAAAGCACAATTACAATTTAAGACAGTGAAAGTTCAAAAATATTGTACAACAAGTGAAGGAGTAAATAAAACGGCAGAGTGTGATCCGTGAGGAGATGAACTATATGTTGCTGTGTTGGTTGCTGTGACATGCATGACATGGCATATTTTGGTGCATCTATGGCACTTACTCTATTTTCTCCAGGCAGATGTTGCATTTTAGTCAGGTCAGAGAGTGTATCAAAGTCTTGGAGTTTACATTTAATTTTCGTTAAGAACTTTGTTCTGATGCCTTCATATGTGCTACTTTGTAGAAGGAAATGTTGCTCTGTCTCCATCTGTCTCTGAGAACAGAGCTGACACAGACTGTCTTCTCTAGGCAGCCAGGTCTGCTTGTGTCTGCCTGTCTCTATGGCCAGCTGTGATCACTAAGTCTGTACATAGTCAGTATCTTTTGCAGTGTCTGATATGTCACAGCGGTCAGATAGTTTGCCATTATGTACTGTCTGTTTAGGGCCAAATAGCCATGAAGTTTGTCTGCATATTACTGTGATTTAGCGGTATGCTTCTTTTAAATTACTACATTTAACATTAACCTCAGTTCAAGCCCATCACATTACTGTGATATAACAATACTTTCCTGTAAATGAACAGTTACACTGAATTTAACTGTAACTTTACAGTTTATGTACATTTGGTTACTGTGATTTAGTAAAATGCTCCAATAGAATTACTGTATTTCACTGTAGACTCACAGTTAAACTGCTTCTCTAAAATTACAATTATTTACCTGCATGAATTTCACAATAAAATTTTGAATTTGATTAATACCACAGTAAAAGCCGGTGAGGTGACAACAATGTAATTTATTGCGAAATGTCACAGTCACATATTGTAACTTCCTGGAAATAACTGCAGTGTACATTTCTTCATTTTCTCCCCACATGTCATCTGTCCCATGTATGCCAGTTAACTGGTCTTATGTTTGAATAGAGTTTGAATCTGATATGTTTGGATAACACCAGGCAAGTGGGGACAGAAAAGTAATGTGTGATTAAAAATTTATGGTCATGAATCAAATGGTTTCCATACCTATGCCTCCATACTCTTTTGAAATTGCATCACATCTTTGAAATGAAGCAATTCATATGGGCAGTCTAGGGCGTTTAATTGTAACTCAAAGCACCAATGAGCACATTGGTTTTGTTTTAGCTGCTCTTTAAGTGGAGCATGGCAGTTCAAAGGTATGGAGTATTATTTTTATAAATAAATTATCCAGCAGGCCAGCTGAATTGTCGGCTGTCATTCCCCCACTCTGAGAGCTCTATTGCTTCATGTCCGCAGACCATCTCTAATATAGTTGACATTTAGAGTAAAGTATGTACAGTTCTGTTCTTGTTATGCCATAAATGCTACTGGAAATTTTTTCATGGATCCTTGAAAGTCATGGAGAAGTTGTGAAATTTTGTCCATGAAAATGTGTGGGAACAGTATGCGTTGTTTACCCAGCATGTTGATGATCCCTTCATTGTAAGCAGCAAACAACCGTACGGAGTCTTTAAACAGCAACATGAAAGCAGTGTTGATCACTCCGTTAGTCAGCTCGTTGGAGTTAGGCTGGAGGAAAGAAAGAAACAGACTGTGTTGAGATTTTACAGGGTTTTACATACATGTCTTGTGTCTGTAAGTCAGATGTTTACCTGGAAATCCAGCAGTGCATCCAGCTGGTTCTGAATGATGGGTAGAGTCTTAATCAACTTCTCTGTGTTCATGGTGCGCATCACGCCGTCAGCCCTGGTAACAGACAAGAATGCATGCACACAGACACAAATGCAATACACACAGAGGATTTATCAGGCCTGCAAACTAAGGTGTGTATGTGTGTAAGGAGGTCCCACTGTTATACACTCCTAGTGTGGATTAGCAGCAAGAAAGACATCTAAAGTGAGACTGCATTCATTTTTGAAATAACACATTCTTCATCTTATAAATAAGAAGTTTAAGTTTAAGAAGTTTAATTTTGAAGCAAAAAATGCAGCGCTGCTCAGTTCAATACACTACAGCCTGACCAGTACCTTATGGTGGCTGACGTTGACTACATTGATAGTTAACTACCTTCATAGTTGGATTTCAGTTGGCTGACTTTATGAATTTATGAATGACTCTTTATTACTCATGCTATGTTTTAGCATTTAGCATTTTTTGGCAGTTGCTATCATCCCATAATTCCCATTTGTTGCCAAAGTTGCTGCTGTTCAACTGAAAAACAAATATGTTTAAACTATGTAACTTCTGCTGATGTAAAGCATTGAAATAAAAATGCATATAGTGCCATCTGCTAATAAGTGGAAATAATATTCACATCCTGTTTGGATACAGAGACCCGTAATACCCCTCAGTATACAGTATGTGAGGTATATGTCAGTAGTGTGTGTTGAGTTTATTACCCTCTCTTCATCTTGGTGAAGTCCACTGCTGCTAGTCTGTAAGACATGGCTTTTTCATTCAGGTAGCGGCTGTAGCGTCTGATGAAAGTTGACATGTTATACCCTGGAGGGGGGGGCACAGAGGGGGCGCTGCAGTTAAAGACAAATCACCTTAGCTTATTTTCACTCCAGGTTAAGAAGCCATAATCCCTCTCATATGAAATGGACTAACTCCTCCATGAGCAATCTGCTTTTCTCCACACTGGCCCTTGCATCGTCTGACCTTGAGATTTATTTTGAATCTACCTAAAATGGAAGGAATCTCTGTCTGTCTGTCTGTCTGTCTGTCTGTCCTTCAATATTCTTGACAACCATTCATCCAATCAACTTCATACTTGACAGGAGTATTGCTGAGGACCCAAGGAACTGCAGTGTTGAGTACCATCTCTTGAGATCTATGGGATATATTAGTGGTGCGTTATGTACTCACTGTGTAGTGTATTGAGAGGGAACTTCTAATAACTGTTACACCACTGAACAGCATGTAGGGTACAGGTCACTCTCTATCAACAGCAGATGAATTAAGAGATACTAGAGGTGTTTCATTCTAGCAAACTCAAACTATTTAAAAATCAGAGATGTACCTTTCAGAATGAACTCTTTCGCTCCTGAAAATAACCTGGTCCCACATAGCTAGCTATTAGCAAATTACGCGATATACTGAAACGCAGAGTTGAGTGTGAAGTAGGGCTGTACAATATGAGGGAGATATGCGATAACTTCATGAAATATCACAATAACGTTATTACATGCAATAAACAGATATTACAAGTGTACACAGCTCTTGGCTAAGATTTGACAGTAGCTGTGCTTGTGCCATGTCATCTATCCTGTATCCAAAATAGTGCCAGACAGCTGATATGCTATTTCTTTCTTCGGCACCAGTTCCTCTCTGGCATTACTACTTTTGTCTGCACTCTTGTCCCACTTTCTACCTGCAGTTTGGCAGCACTAGTCTAATAAAGCTCACTTGCATGTGTGCAGATTGTGCCCAGTCAGATGATGCCTGTCGATGAGGGCTCTGTCTGATTGGCCAGAGAGTTGTAACTGCATGACGTGTATCAGACAAAATAGCGCCTACAAACAGAGTTTAATTAAATATGTTGTTGATTATATTCAAAGTGCAACATCACATCTTTTGCTATGTATTTATCGCACATACTGATATGATGATTTTTTTTAAAGGTATATTGTACAGCCATCATGTGAAGTTGTTTGCATGAGCGGGACTCAAGAAAGCTGTAAGCAGCATCATAGAAGGCCAAGAAATTGTCCCACTCATAAAGGGATTGTTTTGAACAGGTATTGCAACAATATATTGAATTACAAAGTCAGTGAGCATGTGTATCCATTTTCAGTAACATTCAGCAGCTTCTTGTATCAAACAAAAGGCACATTTATCTGTAGTGTTTTAATCCTGGACTGCAGCTTCCCTCTGAAATGGGCTTATTGATAGTGTTACAGAGCCAGGGAGAGTCTGACATAAAATCATTTTGTTAGATGTGCAGCACTGCTGAGTTTACAAACAGCCAAATAGCATTAAATCACCTTGTAGTGCAGCCTTATCTAGAAAGTTGTTGAGGTTGAAAAGCGTGTTTCTGGAGGCAAGGTACTGCATCAATCTCTGATGGAAAAAGGACAGAAGAAATAGTTAGTGACTTATCTGGTGTTGTTCTCTGACAATATCAAGTCATGTCCATTCAGACACAGTAACAGTGTGTTTGTCTCGCAAAGAGTAAAGATCATTTGTAGACAGGAGTTGCAGCTTCACAAAGATTGTTGTCTTAAAGTCATAAAATGGAAACTTTGACTTGCCCTAAAAGTGTAGCTGCGCTTGTTATTGAATGTTTAAATGTACTATGATCCAACTGCAGAATCCTGTTTTAACAAGAGATTAATTACATAAAGGAAGTAGAGGTGCCAATTCATGGGGCTTTAACTCTCACTGTATTTCCGGCCAGGTAAACTCAAAGCATCATGTCACTATTCATGTTGCAAAAACTTTCTAATTGGAATACTTTGAGAGGGTCAGTGTACCCCCTGTAATTACTCTTTCTCTTCTGAGATGCTCATCATTTCACACGTTCGATGTTTTGGTTGCTGCTCCAGTAGTGTGAGCAAAGCTGAGTGAGGTGATTTGTCAAACTGGCCATTGAAATGTCAGCAGGATACATCATCTGTCCTTGTTGGACTCGTGGAAGATAAGGCTTCAATGAAACGCGCTGCAAGAGTTGGAGAGAAATTACTACAACCTGGTGAGCAAAACGTCAGTCTATGGACAAATCGATGACTCGAGCGAGGCAATTGGCAATCACTCTCAGTCTGTCATGTTTGTGTGCGTGTGGAGCTGCAGAGTAGGTTGCACAGGAAATGTCTGAGTTTCATCTGTTCATATAGACTTTCCTGTGTGCACTGCTCTGATGCTTCATTAATAGTTTATCATCTTGTGTAAGGGCTGCAGCTCACATTAAATTATCAATAAATCTGTAAAGTGTTTCCCCCAACAATTAAGAGATTATCTTAATTGTTGCTGAATGGTTTTCTGTACACTGACTAATGGAAAACTGACGAATCATCTCAGTACTGATTGAGTGCACATCCTGAAGTGGATATTCTGCAGCATATCACTGTTACTACTAACTACACAAAGCAATGCATGTAGGTGTAGGTGTGTTACAATAAATTGATCCAGACTGATTTATAGATGCAATGATTCAATATTATCTAAGCATCGATACATATTGTCATATTTAAGATATGCCTTTATTTTGAAATTCCCATGGCACGTCTTTGTCACCACTGCCATCTAAGCTCGCCTTCTTCCTAAATATTCAAACAGTGCTAGCGGCCTAGCATCAGGCAGATAATGCTAAGCAGCCAAGAAAGGCATTGAGGATCTTTGCTGATATCGTCTCAAATTGATCACAGGCTCCTGGATTTAGTCAAGTCAAAATTGAACCATGGCAGATATTTTGACATCAGCAAATATCCTATTGTTGTCCAATGAATTGCTATCATATGGTATCGACATGAAACATGATTTACACCCCTAGTATTCTGCTTGACCTTCAACTCTTAAATAAGAATGAACTAAACTGACTCATGGCTGTCAGGATATGGTAGTTTTTGCTTTATAGCTGTGTATCCAAAACCAATCAAGCTAAATCCCAGAGCAATATATATGAATACATTTTTAAAAATTCACTTCTATTCTAAATTTTTTAAAACATTTTTGGAGCTTGTTCTGTTGAGGTCACATACATTTTGATCTCCTTAAAACTAACTGTAATGTCAGCAGGGGTGCCAACTCATCATGGGTGATAAAGGTAGCAAAGATGCGAACCCTTTAGGGGGTCTGGGGTCCAAAATTGTATTAAAGTACATTGTATTACACTGTAGCTAAAACTGTATGTGGTTTGTACTCTTGATGGTATTTCTGCTGTTTGATCGGTTAAAAGGCAGGGGTTAGATAAGACATTTACCACAAAACTTAAATTAATAGCCTAGGCTATTATTTACCTAAATCACTGAAGTCAACAGGCCTATATTTGGGGCAGGCTTTAAATTCCTTACATACAAAACTGTTGCACAGCAAAACATCAGGAAATACAGTCAAAGTGTTTATTTAAACCAGTATGAATATCACTTGTTTAAAAACTTGGCTTCAGATAATACATCAATTATGAATCATTCATTTGATCTAGCTCCAACAGACAGCACATCAGGGAGAGAGATACAGCCCTCAAGGATTACAGCAGCGGACATACCGAGACAACACCATTTTATCCTGTTAAAACAATACTCACAACTTGGATAAATTTTTATGAAAAACCATTTTAATTATTTTGATCTGAGGACCCTTACAGACTAAAGGAATATGAATAACTTATGGGGTAACTGAGGAATGGACACATAATTTAATGGCCCAACAACCTGCTTTTATGCATTCTATAAAAGAACTTCTATAAAAAAATGAACTGCTTGGAATCCAGACCAGGCCTCTAATTGAGACAGGCCTTTATTTGTTAAAATGTGTAGCTACACTGAGCTAGTAAAAGGGACTGGGCATTTAATTGAAGTTTTATGGTATAAATGGATTTCACAACTGCAACAACTAAAACAAAAACTGTCAGGTTATTTCAATTCAGCTCCTGTCATTTCCAGTGAGCTTTGCAATTGCCCTCTTCTCAAGCAACATAATAAGGCTGCTGTGGCAAGCATTGCATTTAACTACATCAAGTAAGGCAAGTCAATCTGAGCTAAGGAAATGTCTACATTGTTGCCTCATGTCAAAATAAATCCAAAAGCAAATTATTTAATTATTTTGTGGTTAATATTATCTTATCATAAAGAAAACCACCAGGGGCTAACGTTAAGGCATGGGTCTCGTCAAAAACTGACCTCATTTACTTCAAAAACCCATGGCTCATTCATTAGATCTACATGAACTGTACAAATGACCTATTTTGGATTCAAACACTGATTTTCGCTGAAAGGTGACAAGTTTGCACACGTGTCTAGATGAAAAACTACGGTCATGCCATTCTCAGAATGTCTCAAAAAACAATAATCTTTGCCCTCTCTGTGCTTCCATATGTTGGTGTGCTCAGCTCACCTCGTTGCCGTACATCATGAGGTGGTGTGTGGTGATGAGCGCTTTGAAAACCACTATCCAGCTGTTGCTGGCTGTGCGCTCCAGTAGTGTGTCTGCCAGGTGAGGGATGCTGACGTTCAGCTCATTGGTGCAGTGGATCAGGTCTGGGTGGGGACACAAAAAGTTGCATGGAAGAATCTGAGCATGCAGAGAAAACTGTAAAAGAATATACCAATAATTAGTAGAACCAAGACTGCAAAAACAAGAGGTTAGAAATCATTTGAAAAGTCACACGTTTGACTTCAATCAACCTGCCTGTTCCCTTACTGTAAGTCACTGAATAAAAACAGCAGCCACATGCCAATACTATAATTTATAACCTGAGAGTGCTTACAGGTTGAGTTATTGAGAATCGATGAAATGAATGAGCGACCATGATGAATGCAGTCTTATTGACTGATGCATTAATTTTGAATCACTCAATATCAGCACACAAATCAATAAACAAATGATTATTTAATGATACAGACTGTATGCACGGATGAATCGGAACCAGGGCTAGTGTATTACAAAATCCATGCTGTGGCTGCTGTTCAACAGTGCTACCTACTTACTCCAACAAATGCCAATAAAATATCAACTCAGGAGATGGAAAGTTGCTTTGCAAGTTCAATTGAACATCAAAAGACTGTCAAATGAATAACCTGATAGTGAATAATGAATCTGAGTTGTCTTCAAGAGGATCTTTGGTAGCAGTGATGGACTGAAACTGAGTTCACTCCAATGTTTACCCACTGAGGCTCGCCTCCAGAGTGTAAATTGTCTGTTCAAAGCAAATGTGGAACAAATTTCAAAAGGAAAAATAACTTAGTGTCCTGCTGCATGTCAGATTTAAAAGGTCCCACAGATGGAAGGCTGATCGTGTGTTTTTAAATGAAGAACTGCCAAGTTAACTCGAGAACAGAATCCATTTTTAAAGCAAGAGAGTTTATAGTTTTATATTTACAGTGAAGCTGCCTAAAAAATAATAGGTCATTCAAAATTCAGCATTGAACACTAAACGTACGAGAGTTGGAACAATGCCCTAAATTCTTCAAGGATTTATCTGACTGAAGATTAAAATGTGAAAATGTCACATTGTCCACATCGAAGATTTCACAGAAAAATAGCATATCATAAGTGTCCATGGATTTCTAAAGAGCTACAAAATGCCTGTAAACAGAAAAATACACTCTACAGAGATTTCATAGACAGAGAGCAAAAGACAGTTGAAGGTACCTCAAAACCATTTGCATACATCTATAAGTTATCATTTCAAACTGGTTCATTTCGACACAAAATGAAAACAGCCAAAATCATACCTCTGTACAAAACCGGGAACAAACACCACTTCACAAACTACAGACCTGTCTCCTTACCTCCACAATTTTCAAAAATAATAGAAAAACTTTTCAATATCAGACTGGATACATTCTTAGAAAAACACAAATTACTGGTAAAAAATCAATACGGGTTCAGAACAAAAAGATCAACATCATTAGCAATAATAGAAGCAATAGAAGAAATTACAAGTGCCATAGATCGAAAGCAATTTGCAGTTGGGGTATTCATTGATTTAAAAAAAAACATTTGACACAATCAACACTGAAATACTAACAAATAAACTAGAACAATTACTATT
>JAPZEB010000006.1:20097140-20113110 GCA_029783705.1 Chaetodon striatus
TAATAACAAAAATTTGTGTGAAAAGGTTGATGTTGCTGTGGGTGAAGTAGATGTTTTCAAAGTAAGCAATATTCTCTGTTATTTGTGTTATTCAGGGATATTAGGTGGATGTTTAACCTTCGTCTCCTGCCTTTTCTTTTAATTTAATTTTATTTTTTTAAATCATCAGTGACTTTTTTCCTTTTCCTAGTATCCCGCCACTTCAGCTGCAGGTTGCCTCTGTCTGTTACACAGATTCCCTGCTTATATTAGACAAGATGCACTTGTATTTTCTTTTAAAATGTTTGCTGTTTGATTTATTACCATCCACTTAAGGCAAAAGGTCAATCTGTCTTTGGAAGCCAGACCACAAAAACCAACTGGTTTCACTCCCAACTTGTCAAATGTCGACACCCTCAGCGTCAGACACCAACGCACGGAGGCAGCCTTTAGCAACCTTTAGCAGCCTTTAGCAGCCTTTAGTAGCCTTTAGCAGCCTTTAGCAACCTTTAGCAGCCTTTAGCAGCCTTTAGTAGCCTTTAGCAGCCTTTAGCAGCCTTTAGCAGCCTTTAGCAGCCTTAAGCAGCCATAAGCAGCCATAAGCAGCCATAAGCAGCCTTAAGCAGCCTTTAGCAACCTTTAGCAGCCTTTAGCAGCGATACGAAACACACTGGGCGGTGGCATTTTTTGATGCTCCAAGCAACTACCATAGTATAGAGAGTCTGCATAGGGTGAGTGGGAGGGATGGTAGATGGGTCAAACAAACTATGGTGTCACAATTCCTGTGAAAACGAAAGTTTATTTTGAACTGACACAATGCATGAATGGGCATAAATTGACACACCATCTCGAGGCATCCAAAACGGATGCACAAAGGGCACCTAAGACGTGATATTTTGACTCGTAGAACCACTAACAGAACATCGTTATTTGACGAGTTAGGAGTGAGAATTTGTTGCAATAACAGCGCAGTGAAATATTCATAACAAATTTAAGAACATTTTCATCACTTTCTGAGACGTGTATATCGAGTGAGAAGTCAATATTTCTACAAAACCATCAGTGCTCACTGATTGCAGCGTGTTGAGGCTGTGAGGATTGCTGTGATTGGTATAGTGTCTCTGGCTTCACAGGTAAATAAATCAATCCCCCTTCTCTAATGGCAGTGTTATTGGAGCTAGTGTTAGCTGAGGGGCTTAGATGTCTATGGGTGTCATGACATTATCTGTCTGACTGAACGGCCATTATGCAGCCAATAAGTCTTTGTGTGTATCTGTCCGGTTCCGGTCAGAGGTGGATGGTGAAAACAGCAGTACAACAAAAGAGGAAGACAGCATGGACAACGCATTATATATGTGGACAACATTTTTCTGCCATCTATTTGTTAGATGGCAGAAAAAAAGGTCTTTTGAAAAGGCCAAAACTTTGTGCTCTCACCACACACTTCAACAGAAGGACACAGATACACACACAAACACACATGCTGACTCTCAGACCCTCAGTCTAGCTCGGTCAGAGAGAGAAATCTCGTTGAGGAGCGTGACAATTTTTCTAACTATGTAGCCAGAGAATGAAGCTTTCACAGCGACCGTTTTTGCCTCCCTGCTGAATTTGCACTTCTGCTCATACACGTGTAGAGTTTGTAGGGTTATAAGGGGATAGAGGGGCCAATACACGCAGCACATCAGTAATGTATGCAATGGATTTCACCTCCCTAAGGCTCGCACCTCTGTCTGAAAGGGGAAATTACTGTTGATACTACAGGATGTCACAGATTGTGTTCTTGTTTTGTTTGTGATATTTTTTGTACTGTTTTGCAGTCAACTGTGGTTGTAACTTGTCAGTAATTATAATATGTTATTGTGAAGGCAAAACTTTTTCTTTGTAAGCAATTCTTAGTTCCCTACATTAGATCAAATTTGTTGAGTTTCTGGGAGAAAAACATAAGGTTGAGTGCTGCCTGGGAAGTCGGCCTGAGGGAAAAGACTGTCTTTAAGGCATCAATTTATTTGCTAGAAAGCTGGTTCGCGGAGGCAGAGGTTTGATTTTTAACTGACTGAAGGTTGTAACAATGATTCTGAATGGGCTTATTTAATGAGGAGAAGCACAGTGAGTGGTAGCATTTACAATCATTGTTCCAATTCTATCATTTTTAGTGTTGCAGGGTTTGGAAGCAAGAAAATTGCAAGCTTTCATAAATGTTGCAGAGACCTGTTGGGTTTATGCTAACTTTTGTGTCTTTAAATTTGAACTACCTGGATCTTAAAGAAGACTGTACAATGTTTGACAACACAAAGTATGGGAGAGATTGTTCTGAGGTTAAAGATCATTGTATGGATACATTTGACTCTCAACAAAGCTCCAGAGCTGTTTTTGCATTTTCATATAAGATACGAATGATTCATACCCTGCCTGACTACGATTGCCCCAGTGCTCAGCTTTCACATTAGTAATGCTGATGCTGTGCTGTACCCAAGTAAATTTACGTCATCTTCTATATGACATTTTTGTTGTGGAAAGGGGCACCACAGATGGACATTGTTGCCCCAGCGGTTGTGACCAGCACAAACTCATGGAGTATTAGGTGAAATTGTGCTTCAGGCCAGAGGAGGAGCCACCGCTGTCAGGTGTGGAGATCTCCACCTCTTGCCGGAGCACCATCAGTTGGTCAAAGGAGGCACCAAAGCCAGATCTAGGTCTGTCTGCAGCAGGCTGTGCTGCCATCTGATAAAGGGACGTCAACATTAAATCGAGACTGTTTCGTAACCAGTTAAAAACTCATCCGTGCTTTGGCACACTTGGTGTTCACACCTGATGCGTACCGTACCAGAGTACATATGAACCATACTCGAGACTACCTTTTCAAGTGGACTCTGGCAGCATACTGCACCCAGGTACAGTACACAGTGCTCACACTAATCAAATAAACTCTTAACAATAAGCTTCCAGGGTCCACTTTGGGAAAGACTTGTGTGTGCAGTTGCAAATTCTCGGCTATGAATCCTTAGCTTGGTTTTAGAAATGTAGCATCAACATACAGTATGTTTTAAGACCACTGTATCTCACAGTGATGTATTTTGACAAGTAGATCTACGAGCAGCGCACGCCAGGAACATTGCTCTTCCAAGACTCCTCGGGGGAAAGCACGCCCAGCTAGACATCGAGAGTTGCAGCTCTGACCCTAGATATCTGCGGGGTGACTCATCGTGTAGTTCTTGGTCTTCGAAGCATTTGGTCAAACTTCTGATCCAGACAGAAATCTTTGTGTCTCAGGCGGAAAAAAAACATGCACAAATTTCAGACTGAGTCTTTACCCCCAAAAGATCTGAGCGTGTCTTGAGAACTGAATTGTTGGCTAAGGCAAGATATCCATAAATGTCCATGCTATACGTTACAGTAGCTGCAAGACGAGAGGAAAGGATGTACAGTAAATCACTTTTGCAAGCATTCAATAGATACAAAAGCCTCAACAGGGGACAGGCAAATGAGTCACAGTTCAGCTTTGTGCTCCGTTCCTGACCCTCAGGGGCTTGAATGTAACTTTCTTTTCCGCCCTTTTATTGGACATTTTCTCCTCTGACCTTTTCCCTTATAGAGCACAGTGAAACAGTTGTTCCATCACTGTTCCCCTCTGTCTCCTTCCTATTCAGATGAACAATGTCATAGATTGTACTCTCTAGTGTCTAATTGACCTTGTATCTTTCTCATCAAGTCAAAATACATACACATGTAGTGTATGTCAAGCACATGCGGTATGCACACACACACACACACAGTTGGTAACGCAAGCACTACACATGCCGCCTACTGCCAATCGGTGTGAAGGTCACAACAGCCACTAGTGGTAGATGAGCGAAATCACTTTGTCCCTCTACTCCTCCAATCAAAGCTCTTTCCCACTGCTGTGGGAACCCTTTAATTACAGTCCCCACTTCAACAATGTGAGCTTGTTAATGATGTTCCACATTCTGTACTCACTGGCGCACCCTCTAATTACGTCCCCACCCTTCAATAACACGGTTGTCAGCGGAGCAACTGCCAGATACCCCCCCCCACCTCATTGCACACCCCCACAGGGGGGCTTAATGGGCAGCCCCTCTCACGACTGCAGCTTTGGCAGTGGACGAAGGACGTTTGTCAGGGAAACATTCACATGACTGACTAACCTTCTGTTCCCCACTGACCCAAAATTTACCATCTTCACCTCTTTCTGCCTGTCCCTCCTCCGTACCTCCAGCAAGACAGATGAGTGGAGGCTCTAACCCCTATTGGCTGAATGTAGTTGAGGCTGGACATGACACCGCTGAGCAGCTTTTACCAGAGAGACTTAAAGATAAATCTGTTCCCCACACTTCATCAATACAGCTGTATCTCCTCCTTTGCTTCATTCACTAAGTCTCGCTGTCTTACCTCTGTTCTCCTTCCCAGCTTGGATTACTTGCTGCCTCTCCCCCCCTTTCTTACATTCTCTCTCCCTCTTTCTCTAGGGGTATCTGTATTGTGACAGCTAGTGCAGTCTCCTGGGCTGTCTAGCAGAATGGTGCTTGACCCTAGTTCAACCTCTGCTGCTGTCCCGCATGCTATTCATTTATCTCCAACCGGGCAGCGCGAAGCCGTTTCTTGTTCGATTAGGGAGCGCTGATTTTGAAATCAAACAACATCATAGCACCCTTAGTGAGTGAGTGTGAGCACAGAAACAGTTCTCTAGCTCTCTCTCTCTCTTACACACACACACACACACACACACACACACAGACACACACACACACACAGACACACGCACATACACACAGAGGAATAGCTGTGCATTGCCAGTATCAGTACTGCATTCTTCCACAAAAGCTGCTAATCTGGTCCATGGTGTTGTAAAGTGAGTTGCATCACTGACCAGCATCTATTTGACATATTGACTCTAATTATGGCACTGAATGAAGTTTGTGATTCAGCCCCGAGTGTTGTAACCTCAGCTTCACGGAGGCAGCATGCATCGTACATCGGGGAGCGTGGTAGCTCAAGAATAAACAGCGAGGGCTATTTTTGGATGCTTTGAAGGTGCAGAATGGAATGTATGTGGAGGCTGGAGGGATACTGTGAAAGAACCAGCAAAGTATTACTGATTGTGAAACTAGTTGTGTGATTATTATCTCCCAAACTGCTGCAGTATGTAAATAATAAGTTATTAAATAACACTACTGAACTTTTTATTTTAGCTCTCAGATTAAAAGATAATCAGGGGGGAGATTTTCCTTCATTTAGATGTAATGACTTCCTCTGAAATCCTGAAAAGCAAATTCAACAAATATATGCTTATTAGCTTTTTAAGAAACTATTTCTTTGTTGTGTTTCTAAAACCAAGGGCATTTGTGGAAGACTGCCTGCGGGATATGTGTGACATTATGCATGCAGCAAATATCGTGCCTCAGTAAATTATACTTTTTATAGCTGAGGAAGTCGAATTAAGACTGAATCTGAATCTGTCTCTTTTGAAGATCTTTGAAAGTTTGTCAGTGTTCAGTACTACCACAACACTACAGTTAAAGATTCAAGGGGCTCTTTAAAATGCATACATATATATAAAATAAAGGAGTTTACCATCATCATTAGTTAGTGTGCCACACCTGAAAATAAACCCATTGACCTGTGTTCATTAAAATACATTCACAAGTGGCAACTATCTCTGTGTGCGCTGACCTCACATCTGCAATGTGTCATTTCATCAGGAAGAGAGCTGACGAGCTGGATACTGGCCAGCTGATGTAACGCTGTCTGAGTGTCCATAATGAGGAAGGGACATGCGGTCAAGCACTGATACTCCGCTGTCATGGGAGGGGAGGGGGGTTGTGAGCAAGCGACATTTTTATCTATAATGACAAGGGCTGGCAGATGTACAGTAGCCCTCTGAGTGGCCATAATGAGCAAAGGAAGACAAGTGATCAGGCACTGATGGCGAACTGCAATGAAAGACAAAGGAGGAGGCCAAGAAAACTTTTTTTTTCAACTATTGATTAAGACTCTTTGATGTACAGTAATTGTCTGAATGGCTGTAGTGTGCATGGTCAAGCATTGATTCTCTATTGTGACTATGGTCTGTAAAAGAACTGGATCAATTTTGGATATTGTTAGATCATATTTGGCTGTACTTTGGCACAGTAATATACCAAATGGAGGTCTTTTAAGAGAAATGGACACAATGTGCAGTTTGAAGTATTTCGGACACAAGGTACGCAGATGAAAAATGATGCTGACTGATGTTGGCTTGGTATCGGTAATCCATACCTATAAGGTATCAACCAAAGCAACCCAGTAACTAGGGCTGGGTATCATCACTGATTTCCTGAATTGATTCAGTTTTGTTTTATAGGGTCCCAATTTGATCTGACTTCCAATTCAATATGATGTGATTCAATCTAATATCGATTCAGTTGGGGATATTTCGGTAACAATACCATATCTGCTAATGCGTGAAAGAGATTCTCACAGAGCTAATACTGGAAATTTTACAAGGAAGAATTTTTAAAAAGAAGAAATTCATAACAGGATTAAAACTGAATATTTCATAACCAAATGTTGTTTCAAGAGCAGCAACAGTAATTAAAAATAATTAAAACAGCAAACTCACAATATGAACTCAATATCTTACTGGAAACAAAGCTAAAATGTCAATATAGTGAATCATATTCCTGACATCACACAACTGAAGTTTAGAAAGAACAAAGACCAAAGACATCAGTCAGTATCAGTCTTCCTGCTCCTCCCTCTGCTGCTGAGGAAATTCACTGAGTGCAGGTCACAGACCAAATTTTAAGATGCATGATGAACTGAGCTAAACCGTTAGACACAAATGATTGTTGTTTCAGCTTGTTAGTAACAATTTTAATTTGTTTGCTGGAAAGCGCTCTGGGCTTTATTAAAACATAGTATTAGTCGTAATGGATGAGAAACTGTGGATGGGGCAGACTGTTTATGCTTGCTAAGCAGTGTATTGATAAAGTATTGACTGTTTAATTGTGGAGGTTTTATTGCCTTCACAGTAACAAGTGTAGTTGTCAGCTCAAGTTATCTTCACCTCTCCGACTCCACCGCAGCATCTTTACTCCTTGTTTTTGTGTCTGTGTGTGTAGCAGCAGCCAGGAAGCACAGTCAGCAAGAGGAGACGCTGCAGCATGATAATAAATTACACCCAAATGTAAAACGGTAAACCAACAGTTACAGATAAAAGAGCTGGTAACGTCAGAGCTTTCAATATTACGGTTGTTCACAATTTAGCGCTGCGGCTTGTTTACTACCGGCAAGATTAATGGAGTTAAAGCTTCACACATCCGTGGAAAAAAATGTGTATTAAAAGATCGATCTTGGAATTTATGAATCGATATCAGGTCATCGATTTAATCGGATGAATCAATTATTTTAACCCAGCCCTAATCAGCACTTTGTGAACCTGTTTGGCTAGGGCTTGAATGTAAAGAACATTTATTAATATGTATATGTTCCGCACTCTAGCTTTAAATTGTGAAACAGTAACTACATAAAAATGTGCTTTTCAACAGAATTCAGCAGTGTTGGATGGGTCACAGCGGAGGAACACCAAACATGAGAGCGCGTGGCCCTTCAGGATCTGGTATAACTTTGACCACAAGTATCCTTTAAGACTTGTCGTCAGAAGTGTGGATGCTAGATTCAGCTTTGGACACCAGGGGGCGCACTTGCCAACTGTAAGGAACGTACTGCAGTAATTAAATCATTCTGTGCAGGAGGTTAAGGCATTGATAGTTAGCTCGTTGACCAATTAATTTGTTTAATTAAAAGTACTGTAAGAACTGATAATAATCCTTGACAAAAGCTTGTTCTCCAGCTACCTAAAGCCCCTCCTGACCCACAGCGGCCCTCCTCTCACTGCTACTCTGCCTGCTTGTTGTGGCCCGCTAGCACGATGCCTCACTAGCCCACACGCCTATGAGGTTTGGACACACAGCGTAATGCAAGACAATACCATCTCATATCAGATGGTACAGAATATCATCGGAAATACATGGATATTTGTAGATATTATAGTGTCATTTGTGGGTTTAATATTTTTGTGTGTCTTACTATTTGTTAGTTGAAATATATACCTGTTTCACAGCATTTAAGATGAACAAGAATGAACTCTGAATCTCACTTAATAGTGTTAGTCCATGAATTAAAAGACGTAATCAGAAATCCTTGCAGGTCATAAAGTAGCAAGTTTTTATGTATTCTCCGTCATCTCCTTGCTTTCCTTTTTCTCTCCTCCGTTTCCCTTTCCACTCACTAGAACGAAGGCCAGCTCCACGATGATGATTCTGATTTCATCTTGAACGATGCCAGTGTGAGCTCCATGTACGCCGATGTCACAGTCAGCACAGATGCCTTGGGATCCCACACCATTAACCGCAAGCGCACCTCCAGCACGGGGGGCGGCCCGTCTGATGAAGGTCTGGATCACGAGCTAGCCTTGGCGGAACATGAAGTGGCGATCAGGGGCACCCGCCTGGTCCTGCCCATGGATGATCCAGTGGAGCCCCCAACAACTGTCACCTTGCCTCCACCACCCTCCCCGCCACGCTCCGAACCTCGCAGGCACCGACTGTAAGAAGGCATATCTGTCAGGATGCAGTTTGTTATTTTCATCTTTTAAAAAAAAAAATCGAAAATCATCTAATTTGATTTCACAGGAAAATATCATCTGTTAGTTGATTTGTTTGGATATTTGATTGAAAAACAAACTGCTTTTACAGTAGGAGTCACATAAAAGTCATCATGTTGATGGGACCACCTCTCTATCTAACATGGTTTTAAAATAGGTTTAGCTTTGTGACAAACCATTTAGGTGGATTACTGTAATCTTGAATGTGAATGCACTACATGTAAAGCAAGGCACTATAAATGAAGTGCACCTCAAGTCTAAAAGGTTACTTAAAATCATTTGAGATGCACATATAGTCACCATTTTGGGAAGCTAAAAAATGGGGCTGTAGTATTTGCTTCGAAGTTTGTACTTCTTTGGTGATATGGCAGTGCTGTTACCTATGCTCTATAAATGCTCCCTCTGGCTTTATGGGGCTGTCCCCAAATGGTTCATATGCAGTTTACCTTTTTCTCTGTGGTGAAGTTGCTTCTGACAACAGGACCTTTATTTGTCTAGCTTCCTTCAGGTATCAGTAAGATGGCCTACTGTATTTAACATTTAGGGCCTTTGACCTTGCGCTGGTGTAACATTCAGTGGCGTTAAAGAGCACTTACACTACAGCTACATCACTAATCTTACTTATCTGTCAGACTGGTTAGTGTCCCATATGTTTGCCTGTCTTTCATTGGTGGAGAAAATTCAAAGGGGAGGAATTAGGGATTGTGATTGGCCAAGGTGGGAGCAACTAGACAAGGATATTGACGTTTGTGATGGAAGCGGTAGTAGGAGTTATGAGATTCAAAAGAACAAATATGGTCCAGAAAAAGATTGTCAGAGGACGGTTTCTAGTTTTATCACTGCCTGCCTCTTCTCTTCTTGATGAGACTTTTGAGTTATTCATTTATTTATTTAACTAAAAAGATTTATTTATATAATGACTATTTGTTTATATATTATTTATTTATTGTTTTTTGGAGTGACATTAATGATTATCTTGCCCTGTTCAAAATGAGGGCTGCTTGGTGGTGAAAGGTTGTTTTGCACCTTTTTTCCTGACAGAGTACTATGACTACACAAGCTACATCATACGGTAGGGAAGCCACGATGAAGTTTGTTCTGTACAACGTATGCATGTTCAAATATCTCCCTTCCTGTACTGTAGCACATCCCTCTTCTTTATACTTGGAGACTAGAGCCTCCCTGTTTGTGTATTTTACAAGAATGAAATTGTCCAAATCTACTGACGTGGTTATTAGGGCTAATGTCTGTCTCTGGGTTTTCTGTCGTCATTTGGTAAAAAAACAAAAAACAAACAAAAAAAGTAACTGCCGTGTCTTTGTGAGGTTGTATCATCAAAGGTGACTCTTAAGGGCTGGCTGAACTGTTTTGAATTAAAGTGCCTATTCAGACATTCAATTACTTAATGTAGATTTGTATATATTTTGATTTGCTAATGTGCAGTAAGATTATCTTTCTCTGGCTTTATATGACAGTTAACTCCTCTGACTGATGTTGACTGATGATGAATATTGTATTCCCAGTAGAATTAGGCCATTAGGTGTCTGCCTGTCTATGGCGGAGATCATTAAAGATTGCAAACTAAAACACTACTTTTATCACTGGGAAATAATTATCACTAATATTTTACTGGACAGAATCCCTTTGGAAAATGTATACTTTATCAAAAAGTATATGTGGCATTTTAAAATGACTGAAATTTAATGCAACAAGAACCTTACAAACTATTAAGGCTTTTTATTTGTCAGTAAGTTCAACTACAGGTCAACTCTAACAGGAGGATACCAGTGACATTCTACTGATAGAATGTTAGCGTTTTCGTTCCTTTGTTTGGCCAACAAGATCGTATTTTCTGTTCCGTTATTTTCTGTGTTTTGCTCTGAGGCGTCTCCTTAGTTAACCCTTGGTTGCTCTGTTTTCTAGTAGGCCATTTTTGTGACTGAGGTAGGAATTAATTTCTGGTTTTGAACGTGCAAATGTTTGTTTCAGCTGTGTCAAGCTGCACGAGTTGTCTTTTTGATCTTCAAGCATTTTTCTTAATATGAGGTTTGAGTGTGTGTATAATCATCCAGAGATATGGACGACGGAGTTTCCATTTTTTTCTTTCATTAAGGTTTCTTTGATTTTCATTGCTTGTTTAAATGTAACTGAACCAATTAAAAAAACATACTTGTTTATATGGGAATTTTAAAGAAAGAAATCTTACAATAGCAACTGCACCTAAAACTAAAAACCTGAACGTGTTAATGTTTCTACTGACTGTAGAAACTGTTAATGACAGTTGTATTTGTGAAAAGTACACCTGCAATAGGTCTGTATGTGAATGTTTTTAAAATGTGAACTCATGATGACGGGGAGATCATCTCAGACTCAATAAATTGTTCCCTGTGTAGTCCTTAAGTTATTCTTACTCGGGCATCTTTGCAAGTGCACTAGAAGTATAATGGCTTGTCTTACCTGGGACTAGAAAAACAATAAAACTACAAGCCATGAGGTGGCTGAAACCGGGCTAAACATATGATTGACGCATTCATGGGCCACTTGCCAGTTGAATAATTAGGTTCCGCAGGTCCGTTGCAATAATACTCCAAAGTGTATTTATTTACACCACACAAAAAACAGTCCACAATGCACAATTGCATGAAAGATCCGATGCAAACGGTATACCTTGACAAGTGCCAAAACCCCCAAATTACGGTCAAAAACTTGTATGTTCCCGCCGGCAACAAACACACCTGAATATCACCAGAGCCATACACGTTAAAAAGACAGACAAACGATTTCTGCTCCACAGGCAGGTGGAGCCGCCCACTGGGCAATATAGAAATTGCACAAATCCAAATTCATACAGAGGCATAGTGCAGAAAAATAAGGATACATAATGCATAAGAAATGTAGAAAATAAACAAAATACAAAACATGGCACTAAACCATGCAAATTGGCTCTAACATCACTTTTCCCTTTTCGGAAATGGTGCCCCACGAGGTGATTTAATGTAAATTAGTTAAATTATTTAACATAACAGTCTGTGAGAGAAGGAGTCACATTTTTGACCTAAATTAGTAATTTATTATTAGTATTTTCTCCAAACAGTCATGGTAGCATCCATCCACTGCGGAAATGTAACTGAGCAGTTGGTGTACTTGTTGTGGGCCCCTTAAAGTTCATTGCTGAGTAATCCAAGCCAACATGTATCACTGTTCCACTGCCTGCAGGTCCCAGAGGGGAGACTGAGATTACCATATCAACACAGGAATGACTTTGTTTCCCCCAAATCACACAAACACATTACAGCCTGAACACAACCCACACCTGACCTGTATCACTCAACATGAGCAACACATGCACACAGGCTGGTCCAAACCCATTCTGTACTGGCATTCAGAAAAAGTGTTAGCAATGTGAAATTCCTGTTTTACAGGAAGTTCTGGTGCGAAGTGATACATTTCACTTCTTCAAAAAAGTAAAACTAAGAAAAACAGACTGTGGCATGAACATTGATATCCAGACAGATACCACCCTAAGCATGAAACACATCATCATTCTTTGTAAATTGTAAAGAATGATCTGTTCTTTCAGACAGTAAAACATCATCTAAACTACCAAGAAAGTGAAGAAATATTGTATTTAAGTAAAATTTGAAAAGTGAATCTGAGATTGATTTACATCTGGCAAATGTGTGCAGAATTTACATCAGTATCATTTATCACATTCTTTAGAGCTTGGTGCAGGCTGTGTTTTCTAGCTGTCAACACTTTGCTCAGGCCAAAGCCCTGGGATTACATAGGAGCTGATGGCTGTCTGTCATGAAGAGAGGAAACCTCAACAGGAGTGAGGGATTGTTAAGTGCATAATGCATTTGAGACGTTTATTCCTTGATCCAGCAGGTAGAATAGGTATTTTTGGAATTTCCCAAGTACTTTGAGAGGATATATAGCTTCCCAGGTGCCAGGAGATAATGTTGGCATTGTACGTTTCTGTTAACCATCAATACATAACATTTGTACTTTTCAATAGAATGTACAGGTTGTTGCTGCTAATAACCTGCCTGGCATCTTGCCTGTCACACCACCTCCGGTGCACATGGGGTCAGCTGCAGGGTCTTCAGCTGGTGCCACCTTTTCTTGATATTTCACCCCCCTAGTCAGTACATTTTGGGGGGGGCAGTGGCTGTCTAGGGATACCTCCCTGCCACTCTCTGCAGCTGACCCTACTGGGGTGTCTGGCTCCACACGTTGTCCCTCCTCCATAGCCACAGCCAGTAGCTAGCTCTCTCAGCCTCTTCTGCCAGCTCCTTGATGGCCATCTGCAGGCTTGTACCTGTTGTCCCAGCAGCCCGGAGAAGCTGGCTAACCAACCTGCCCATGAAGCCCCTGCACCCAACTTCTACTGGGTGGATGGATGCTTGATGAGGTGGCACTCCTGTTCCACCCATGAAACTTCTTCCATGGTCTTCCTCTCCTCCCTCGAGGCTTTTGACCAGTACTTGACTGGTTCTTCCCAGCCAAACCCAGCCCGGCCTTCCTGCAGGCTTTCCATGATCTCCTTTTGCTTCAGCCTATTGATCCCGTTGTCCACCTTTACCTGGGCCCTCCACTTGCGGCCTGTTTGGACATCTGCTGCTGCGCCCCTTGCAGACTGGTCCCTGAATTCCTTCAGCTCAGCAACAAGACGAGCCTTCTTCAGCTTGTCCCCCGTGCTTACGTACTTCATTTGGAACTGAAAGGCATTCCTGCCAAAGAGACCTGCATCTGAGAAGCAGCGAGGGAGGCCTAACCACTTCCTTATGTAGCTGTTGCCGTTGCCATCTAGCCTGCTGGCCCAGGTTGATGGATTTCACACACCTTCAGAGGCCACATCACATGCTGGAACAGTGTGAATTGGTAGCACCACAGCTTCAATTTTTGGGGAGTTGGCTGATTCTGCACCACCCTCCCCGACTGTTTGTTGGAGAGGTCAGAAGTGTACTCCCTGCCCAGACTTTGGATTGGCTGCTCCGCCAAAAGTAGGATCTTCTCTCCTCCTGCCATGAGCACTGTCCTGTCGTTCCTCATCCCTTTCTTGATCGAGAGACTCCGGGACTTTGCAGGCTTCTTCTTCATTCTTGCCCACCTTGTGAGTTCATCTTGGCGCTTTAGGCGCTTTGCTGTACATGGAGCTGTCTGCAAGATGCTTGTCAAGTCATCATCATGGGTGTGCGGGGCTGGGTTGCGTGGCATCGGGTCATTCGGTGGATTTGGGGATCGCGGCATCGTTGGCATGTGCCGTGCTGTGGTGGGTGGGGGGGGGTCGGGCTGGTGGCGCGTTTTGGCCTGCGTTCGGTGAATGGATGTCGGCATTTTGAGCCGCCCCCGTTCCTGCTCTGGGTTTTTCTGTCGTGGGGTCGTGGGCCCTGTCTGTCGTTTACTCATTGGCGCCTTCGCGGTGGTCCGTCGGGATGCGTCGGTGATGGTCCGTGTGTGGATGTGCTCTCATTTGTTGGGGCGAATTTTTTGGGGGTCCCATGTCTCATCGATGGGGTATTCGTCACACATCTCACACATCACGGTAGTTTATCTTAGGCATATATAGGGACACGACAATTAGGGCCCTGTGGACAGGCAGGGGTGTGGACGAGGGGCTCTGTGGTGGGGCGGATTGCAATGCTTTATGGCATTATGTCCCCCCATCCTCCCTCCTACTCGCCTCCCCTGCTCCACCATTTTAATGCTGCACACACACTCACACCTTGGGGGGAGTTCCAGGGTGGTTCAGGGTCTTTAGGTCGGGGTAGGCTGCAGAGTACCCACCCCCTGCAGCCCTCCGGCCTGGCCCTGGCCGCCTCACCCTCCCTCCCAATTTTTAATGCACCACATTACATTACACTTAGGATTTCACTTGTTCACGGTGTAGGGAGAACATTTCCTCGTCAGCTACCTTGGAAATGTAGTAATAGGGAGGTATCTATGGGCACTTGGGGGGAGGTCTGGGCTGGCTCTGGGAGTTCAGGTCGGGGTAGACTGCAGAGTACCCATCCCCTTCAGCCCTCCAGCCTGGCCCCTGGCCGCCTCACCGCCCCCCCCCCCAGCTTTTAATGCACCACGTTTCATTTAGGGTAGCACGTAGCACAGTGTAGGGATAACATTTCCTCGTCAGGAAACGTGGAAATGTAGTAATAGGGGGGTAACGGTGGGTACTTGTATTTTACTTCATCGATGGGGCCTGTGCCCCTTGAAGCGGTCGCGTTTGTCTCCGTTTGGTGGGAGTCCATTTATATATGGGCCGTTGTTGTCGCGCGTCTTGATGGGTAGCTGTGGTGGTGCCGGGGGGTGGGTGATGGATGGGGTCCCTGGGCCTGGGATGGGGGGGTGCTGGGCTGGGATGGTGTGGTTTTGTGTGTTGGGTCTGTTTGCGGAGTGTGGGCTGGGGCATGCCAGCGGCCTGGATCTTCTCTGGTTGATCGCTGCATGTTTGCGGTCGGTTGGGGTCGGTCCTGTGTTTTGTGTACTTGTTCTGCTTGTGTGGTTGTGGGATGGTCTGCCGCCACTGATGCAGGGACTGTGGGGTGGTTGGGTATGGGTGTTGGGTGGCGGGTGTGCCGTCCTGACCCGGGCTTCCTGGGCTGGTCAGCACAAATGTCATACATGACAGCTGCACAGAGATCAGGTTGCAAAGTGATCATTTTGTCCAGTCCACACATCACTCTTAAGCGCTCACCACCTTTAAATTCAGCCACTTTCCTTCCAAATGCAGAGGAAGATAACCATGACAGCAGCACTTCACCCCAGCCTGACCTCAAGCAGACACCCATCCCAAATACAGATTTGATTCTGTACACTGATGGCTCATCAAGCCATCCCTCTCATAATAAACATCTTGCTGGTTATGATCTAGTAAGTGACTCGGAAATTATCTAAGCTAATGCTTTGCTTCATGGTACGTCTGCCCAGGCAGCTGAGCTGCAAGCCGTTATCAGGGCCTGTACTCTTGCCAAGGACAAAGTAACCACAATATACACAGATTCTCGCGATGCATTTAGAGCAGCACATGACTTTTCTCAAATATGGCAGAAAAGAGGTTTCTTAACATCATCTGGCAAACCAATCAAACACCATCAACTAATCAGAGCACTTCTTGATGGTACAGTTGCAGCCACTTCAAATGTCTGTCTGGTCCGTGGTGGAGCTGTGACCGATCCGTGACAGGTCCTTGCTGTGACCTGGCCGGGCTTGTAGATCCCCCACGATGACGTAGAGAATACTAGGCCCTAAGTTTAATTTGTAGAAACCAGTTGCAATGGTCTGTCTATCCACCAGAAGGAGCAGTGAGTGTGGAAGCTGAAGCGG
>JAPZEB010000006.1:20133038-20148963 GCA_029783705.1 Chaetodon striatus
GCATGTTGAAGTATCCTTGAGCAAGATACTGAACCCCAAACTGCTCCCGATGATGCTTCCATCAGTGTGTGAGTGTGTTAAAAAATCTGAGAAGCAGGTGGCACCTTGTACAGTTGGCACGGCCACTAGTGTATGAATGTGTGTGAATGGGTGAATGTGACTCGTAGTGTAAAAAGCGCTTTGAGTGGTCAGAAGACTAGAAAGGCGCTATACAAATGCAGGTCCATTACCATTTACCATGGTTTCTTATTTTATGTTCTAACAGCTTGCAGCCTGTTTTATTATATTGTTTTTGTGTCTCATAACTACATTTTATATTATGCCAGAATATATTATTGTTTTTTAAGCTATATATTATTGTGCTGCTTTGGTGTTTTGGTTTGATAAAGAAACTTTAGAGGCATGATATTCAAATTCTATTCAAGCCAGATTAGTGTTTGTATTGGGTCTTGATGTGAGGCAACTCACATAGCCTTAGTGGGACACAAAAGAAGCAGCAGCAGCAGCAGCAGCAGCAGCGGCGCCGGCGGCAGCAGCAAAGAGGCTATATGTAATGTGAACTGGTCAATCCGTCTCCTGCCTAATGAGGTTAAAGGAGAAGTCCAGTATTTTGCACTTTGAGCCCCATTCCTGGGTTGTTTACGATGAAATAGAGTGGTTAGGACCAAAATCTTGACGATTGCTCCTTCTCTGACGATTTGAGAGAATTTGGCTTTCCCATGCCTGGCTTAACAATGCTGTCTATGGCCATGTGTAAATCTGTCCTAAAAGCACCTTAAACGTTTGTTTTCAAAGCCATGAAACTCACTGAGACATAAAAAGTCATAGCAACAGGGATTGGGTATTGACAAAAATAATAACCCAATACCAAGTAGTATTGAGACCTCTCCAGTTAAAAAATACCCACATTTAATCCTTAATTTTTAAAAATCCTTTGTGCCCAGATCTGGAAAACAATGTGTGTTGTTCGTGGCCGATCACTGCAAGCGTTCTTGGATTTAATGTGGTGTGTGATTGGCCCACTACTGCAGCAGCTACAACCTTCACAGTCTGTGGTGTGGTGAAGTAAAGCAAGTTGTATTTGAAGGAACTGACAGTTCAGTGTTTGGCTGTACTACACGACTGTGGCCTCTAGTTATTTAATGCAACTGTATGCTTCCATTCACATGATGGGTACTGAATGATGTAAGGGAAAAAAGGATATTGGTGTAACTTTAAGGATACTGGTATCAAAGTTTTTTTAAACAATTCCAAGCATGACTAACGTGTTGTTTGTTGTAACATTGTGCTCAATTATGTTTCAATTTAATTTGATAAAATGACTATTTGACTTTCCTTTGTGCCACACTACTGTTGTCCTCTGTCCTTGCTCATGATGTAGAAACAGCTCTCTCCATTTCCACGTCATCCTGCAAACTGGCCCCCAATGGAACGCTTACTTTGGGTGCAACACACCGCATGGTCAATGGGAACATCCAGGTTAATCCATTTGCCACTCTGATGGGCAAATTATCTCTGTTTCGCCTATGGGGGCGAGAACGCAACCAAAAGGAAGTAACATCACTGAACTGTACAGAGGGGGACCTGGTAAGGTGGGAGAGAGACAACTGGGACACTCAGATCTGTGCTCCGCTCCCTGATAACAGCCTGAAGTGTGGTGAGCTGATGATGAACCTCTTTTCCTTTACCTCTTTTCTTTTTTAACTAAAACATGTTTACTCTCAAATTCCTACTAGAGGTAAATGTTTTGTTTTAGACTATGTCAACCCTACATGTACCTCAGCACCTGCAACAGACTGAATATTTTCTCCCTTTGCTGCCTCCCACAATGTTTATACACCAGTCTGTGATTCACCTTTCTGCAGTAAATGATCTGTCAGCTTCATCAAGCCTTTTACAGCTTTTTCCAACTTCAGTGGTAGCCTACGAGGCTGCTTCTGGTTTACTGTGTCCTCAGCCCTCAGATTAAATATTGACCCCCTGTCTCTTTGTCTTTTAAGTAAATATAGACTCCACTCTGTGATCAATAACATTAAGATCAGAAGCATTAACCATACAGCTGTCATAGGTGGTTATTTCCTCTCTGCAAAGCTGAAACCTGCTGTAATTTCCGCCATGAGAGTTTAGAAAATGTTAATATGAATTACTTTTCTTACTAATTTTCTTTCTTTTAAAATCACTGATTCTGATTTCTTGACTAAGCAAAATCAAAACATGTAATAATCACATTAACACACAACATATGTGACACATGAATACAATTTCATATCAGGAAACGCCCTTCACAGTAACTTTAAAACACCTGCAGTTGATACTAACCATGAGTGGAAGAAGTGGTTCTGCAACATAACTGCTTCAACATTGACATTAATTCCCTGCACCCTCAAGTTCTGCTTTTACAACTGAGTCCCTGTTTAAGTTTGTCACACTCAGTTTCACTTCAGTGATGAACTAAAAACTTAACAGGAGAGGATACCACCATTCTCACCATGTTTTACATTGCAAACACAATGTATTTTGATTGTCATAATGAAAGATGATTTAGATAAAACATAGACAGACAGTTGAGAAATTCAAATACATTCAGGATTTACGGTAGAAAATAAAAATCATGCTTGAAATTATTAACTGTTTTTGAAAGCTCTAATTTTTATCAGGATATATTTTAACTGTTACTGTGTTTTAATTTACTTTCCCTTTTTTGTGTGTTTTATACTGCCTTTGGCTGACTGACAGAATGGTCTGTTTATGAAGTGAGACTGACGTTTGGCATCAGCCGTTCCGATGGCAACAAAACCGAGCTCTACACGGTCAGAGACATCGTACATAAATGGGTAAAAGAAACAAATATACAAAAAACACATATAGATATTATAAATTATATTGTAAAAACCAACATGAAGATGTTCTGTACATAACACTGAGCACTGAAGCTGTTTATGGTTAATTCTGTGTGACGGTGGTGGTGTTGTCTGTGGCTGTTAGGTTGGACTGCCCTGCATTATATAAGTGTTATAAATCTCAGCGGCTGTAACTGCTCTCTGCTGTTTATTGTTCCTGCAGCTCAGAAAAGTTCTGCCACCCACCATCTATTTAAACAGAGTGTCTGTGTTTGAAGTAACCAGGTATGAGAAGATTGGACTTTACAACACTGACATGACTCCATGTATTTCATAAAATACCTATGAATGTCATTTTGTGTCACATCAATCATACCTTATTTTCAGTATATGATGGTAAGTGGGAACCAGTGAGAACTAAGTACACTGAGTTTCTCTGATCTCTTACGCAGATCCAGGAAAGACAACAGCCTTGTAAAACCATTACATAAGGACAGGATGGTAAGCACAGTATATATGCTATTCAATAAGTAACAAGAAATTATAATATAAGTCTAAAAAAATCCAGTATTTGTCAAGCTCTAAATCATATAGAAATTAGAACATAGAACATCTACTTTTAATTTAACTATTATATCTATGTCTTTTATTCTTCAGGTGTGGTGGTCTCCACATTATGACAGGTATGGTATGGTTCAGGTTTCACGTAATTATTTCTGTTTTCTGAATGTTACGTCATCTGATAGTCGCTTAGCAATAAGATGGTCAACTATGAGATGCAGCATTAATTTATAGCTCAAATGATACTCCCTTTATTATAAAATATATCAATATGCAAATGTACAATTTGAAATATGTTAAGCATATTGTTTTTTAGAGTTCATCTACATTACCAAAGCTTCTTAATACTTAGAATTTATCCTATTAAATGTTGAGAATAAACTGTATTTCATAACTGTTTTGTAAAATATTGGATACTTCTACTTAAAAAAATTACTAAAAAATTAAACACACTGAAAAGGAACTTTTTGGCTGCATGACTCACGCCCATACTAAGGCCATAACAAATAGATTTTTACTATTGTATACTACAGTGTTTCCCACATATTTTGCCTTGTAAAATAAGAGAGGAGAAAAGTCCCACACACTGTTCTTTTACTTGCATTAGGGCTGGACGATGTGGAAAAAAATTTATAATGATATATATATATATATATATATATTGATTGATATCACTATTTATCAGGATATATCATTTTATAATGGTGCTAGTATGAAGAGTATCCTGATAATGACTGAAGCCAGAAGGAACCACTGAGTTCACTAAACTTTAGAATAATATTTATGAACATGTAAAATAAAATAAACATTGACTGTGCAAATGCAGCTTAATTTAGAATATATTCAGTGATAAAATAATTCCAAATGTAAACATGTAACTTTGCAAACATGCATTATTTGCCTAAACAAAACAATACAAGTTAGCTTGACTAACATATTAAAATTATGGGTTTAGTCACTAGGGCTTTACGGTATCCGGAAAACAAGCAATAGGCAATAACATTGTTGAATATTGTGATGACAATATGACTCAAGATAAATGAACAAATATTGAAGTATAGACTTTTAATGTCTTTTTGCTTAAGGTTTGTGCTACTAACATGGACCCCAGACAATGAATAGCCTATGCACTCTGAATAAAAAAAAAAAAGCAATGCGGTGTTGTGAGTCCCTGGGACCCATAGGTGGTCATTTAAGTGGGCCCCCAATAAAATATGTTGTTTTTTGACAAAAAATAGTGTTAAACTGTTGTTTGATCTTACAAAAATGCTTATATTCCTCCATTCTGTGGACAGTAAAGCACCATTGGGTCATTATCAACATGAGTCAATACAGTGTCAATCACTAGCACAAGCACATTATCACAATGTAGAATTATCAGGGGAAAACAAATTAAGGCGCGTCTCCTGGAAGGTAAAGCACCATCGTCACTGACATGAGAGAATGCAGTGTCTGCTGTCACAGCATACTTTGCGACATAAGATAACAGGAATATCTGTAGTTAAATTCTACGTATTTGTGAATTCAAGTGAATTAAAGGAGCCTTAAAGGAGCCTTTACTAGGAAACAGCAAGCTTCAAAAACACTGTCACATCGCAGACATTATGATAACAACATCTAAAACACAAGTTTCACTCTCAGCTGTTTCTGTGACATAAGAAATACTTCCCAAACTAGATGGCCTAAAGTCACCCAAAGCTACTGTTTCAACACAGACTGGTTGTTTATAGTCACTCCCTCGCATCGACATGCAGGCACTGGGACAGTAGGGCTCCATCTGATTGGCCAAATATATTAGCATGCAGCCGGTAATTGAATGCATGGCACATTTAAATACACTAATTATCACGGTTCAAGCAGTCTTTTGCTAGAACTCTGTCATGCATGTTGATATCGCAATGAAGGTTAATTTTCTATATATTAGTGGTCACCTTCTCAGGTAATGGAGCTAGCAGACATCAAGAAATCACAAAACTTTAGTGATATTCGTAATTTTCGATTTGTTGCCTTTCCCTTCTTGGTTGGCACTCACTGACGGCATATTTTGCGGACCATGCATGCTTCATCATTTTTGACTTTTGTAACTGACGTAATGTTAGCTTTTCTGTCAACATTTTCCTTAGCTTTGGACTATAATGCAAGTTTACTTTGGCACAAAGAGCTTCGCGACAGTTTAAAAGAACCGGGTGTAGATTAAGAGGAGTCATCAAGTTATTGCAGCCAGAATGGTTGAAGATGTCACATTTCTGCAAGTTTATGTTGTACTAGTTTAACAGGTCTTTGATAAATTGATCATACTGTCTCCCCTTTGTTACAGTTGTGGATAATGGGCATTGTCATGGGTAACTCCTATAAAATACACCCTAAAGTTTCATTGTCTCTGCTGTGAGCTCTGCTCTGAAGTTACACTGCTGTCCATGCTGTATGTGGAGCAAAGCCCAACCCTCCTACAAACAGGCATCAACACAGAGAGCAGTTGCAGAGACAGATGCAACAGACTGACTGGCTATTGTTGCTTTTATTTCTGATGTGAGACAGGCTGCTAGATCAATTCATAGAATAAAATTTCTAAAGTTTATAATCGATATCGTCCAGACCTAACATGCGAAAAAACTTTATTGGAAATACATTTTGGTCCTTAACCTGATGAGGGTCTAAGGAACAAAACATACCTCCAATGAAGTTTATTGTGAATAAAAGCACAGTGTGTGGGATTTTTCTCTTTCCTAACCTTGTAGATATTTCCCCCGGCACACCAATCTACAAGGAACTGAAAATGTGCATGAGCCTTTACAGGCAAGATTGGGCTTGTGACCCTTTAAAATAAAGTACTGTCTGCAACCTATAGCTCTGATTCTCCCCTGTAGGTTTGACTGCCTGGTTCATGTAAGTGTTATACCACACAGGGATGTGGCAGAAGTGCAAAGGGAGATTTACAGCGACCTCGCTGACGATGATGACTTCAGTAATCAGCTACAGCTACTGCTGGTTTATCCGGACAGCATACACACAACACCTGTTGGTAGGGAATAGTTTTTACCGTGTGTGTGTGTGTGTGTGTGTGTGTGTGTGTGTGTGTGTCTTTGCAGAAAGACAAATTTTGGTTTTACAATAATCTTTCCTCTGTTTTTAGAAAGTTTCTCTGCTGTCACTGTCAGCCCTCCTGTTGTGGTGACAGAGCCCTCTCCAGTCACAACCACAACATCTATTACCACCACCAGCACCACCACAGATGCCTCTACCAGTGCAGCCACAGCCACCAACTTCACAATGAGGCCTGCAAACATCTCTGGTCAGTCTGGTCATTTACAGTCATTGAAATGCTCTCCATCATAGTTATCTGTGGATTATTAGGGGATTTTATTTTAACTGTACACAATTGGATGCCTAAATCTTGCCTTGATCTCCTCTGCAGAACTGTATTTTGAAGTTAGGGTGAACGTTTCTATAAAAGGAGATTGTGACCCCCATCAGATTCTTTCTACCTGGGTATGTCTGACAGAAAAGCACAGCTCTTTCAATTTCAGGAATATAAGACAGACTTGTCTTAAACGTGGCCTCTGACTGTCCACAGCTCAACTCCAGTCTACCGGGTAATATGATGATGGTGCTTGACCTTCAGCTGCTCCCACAAGCTCAAAGGTGCAGTATGTGATGTAGCTGCTTCACCATCAACTCACCATCTAATTTTCAGCGATATACCACAGTCAGATTTCAACATTAACCATTGAATTTAGTCACTATTTTCTCTTACAGACATCATCCTAACCTGCAGTTAAATTTCTCTACATCTGATGGAGTGAGTAAACATAAATAACTCACACAACATATATGAAACTAAATATATAAAATCGTTCAGAACTTCAGCATGATTTTAAATACTCTTAAAAGTGAAAAGATGCTGGTAGGCAAACGTTTTAGACCTGGGGTGGCACCTTTCAGTCTTTATGAACATCTGCCTCTAGCTTTGTAATTAATATACAGACATGACAGTGATATCAATCTCCTCATTGTCTGCAAAGACACTGATAACTGTATTTCCCAAAATGTCAAACTATTTCTTAAGCAATAACAATTTCCATGGCAAAGTTATTAAATGTTTTGCTGCAAAATTTCAGACTTTTTTTCACTGGATTAAGAGCCTGATTTTACATTTGGTTGAGTGGAAACCGCTTATAGTGGTCAACTGCTTACATGGATCAAAAAGCCCAGGACAGAATCATTCCAATAAAATTGCTGTTTAAATATTTTGCTGAAAGTAATCAAGCAGTCCGCTCATGTTCATTTTGGGTGTTTTCATAAATGACAACATATGGTAACGTGTTTGCTTTGTGACAGGATAAAGAAAGTCAGAAAGTCATTTTCTCTCCTAAAAGCTTACAGCTGTTAGTAATGGAGACAAAAACATGACTGCACATGGGGAAAGCACCGGTGGTTGAAGCTGCCATCGTCAAGTGGATCAATAATGCCCTACAGTCATATTATGTCCATGTAAGCAACAGCTGCACAGTGTTTTAAAAGAGTCAACAGAGTTCAGTAAATAGTGAAGCTGTCCATTTCATTACTTTATATTCATGTATTAAATATACAAATGTCAATTTGGTAAAACAGTAACAATAACAATAACAATAATTTTAATAATTATAATAATCACATGTGTAATCATTCTCTTAGTGTTCAATTTGACCTGCACAGACGTGATCACTATAAGCAGTTTTCACTTTTGTACTCAGGGTGGAATTTATTGAATTGTATTGCAAATCCTAAAATTGGTTAAACCCCTGCATGATCTGTTTTGAATTGCTATACTTTATCCCTTCAGTTATAAAGCTGTGTCAATATTTGTATTCTTTTCCAGGTGATTCCAGGTGTTCACAGAGTTTTAAGGTATGGATCATGTAGCTCTACAAAATTTTATTTCAATCACAAACAAACTGATGCACAATAAGGCAAATAATGATTCATCCATCAAATATATCAATTTTGTAAACTTTTACTGTCTGAAAGGTAATATTAAGACTACCTTTTTGCAACCTATAATAACTTCTTCATTGTCTGCAGAGAGAGCTGCATTTTCCAGATTCAGGTCATGGTGTCGCTGTCAGACACACAGGAAATGGAAGAGCAGATACGACTCCTGCTGCTGACTCCTTATAACAATGGATCTATCTCAATAGCAACCGAGGACATAGAGATAAGCCGCATACGTGAGTCAGGTTCAGGGAAAGATTCCAGAGTGCAAAATTTCATATATTATTTTCAACAATTTATATTAAATTCTATAGAATTAAGACTGGATAAAAAGTCTATTTGTCTTTCACTTTTTCTCCATCTGTCAACCTGATTTAGTGATATTTAAGTGCAAAGCAGAAACCCACCAGACGAGGAAAGGTCTGTTTGTGTGGCCAAACATTTCAGGAGGAAAATATGCTGCTCAGCCGTGCCCAAAAAACCCTCTCAGCAAAGCCACACGTCACTGGTGAGCTCTCGGACAGTTCATTCATTCTTTTTTGATACATACATATTTTCACACCTACAACAAGTGCAATTGGACATCAACAATTACTAGTAATACATTCGTGACTGGGATGGCTATGGTATACAGGAGAAAATGAAATAAGACAAAAGTAACACAATCCAGGGTGTTGGAATAAACAAACATAACTCAAGTGTTATGTTTGTTTTACTGTGTTTTACTTCTCACATGTGAGGTCATGCTGCTTTTCTCTGTTTGATATAACTACACATTTAATATTTTAGATTTGAGGACTGCTGATTGCAAAAAAACCTTTTTACTAACATAGGGATGATGATCGTTCCAAATGACATAAAAGACCATCGTTACGCAGAGGAGGTGGACTACAACACCATTTACCACCCACTTAAAATGCAGGCTTGGGATCCCTTCCTAGATGACTTAATACCAATTCACACCTGGACCCATCTAACCCTAATGACACACAAGATGGCTGTGTGGGTCAACGACTCACGCGACCTATGGACTGTGAAACTCAGGGCTCGCATGTGACCTCAATGACTATGTAAGGGTTCACATCCACACAGAGTTTAAAGCCTGCAACACTGCACTGGTCAGTTAGAACTGAAGAAGCTTCTTGAATGAGAGGTAAAATGTCTTCAAGAAACTCAAATAAGTACAGTTGCCTACGATATAGCACTTATGATTACCATGACCTGGATGACTGAGAATCTTCACTGACAACATCATTGCTGTTTTTTCCCACTTTCTAATCTAATACATTGAGAGGTGGGCCTTCTGTGGTGGCAATGACAACAAGTGGTAATGTACATTGTTTGTATGAAACTAACATGAGCTCACTTTGATCATCGCCCTTGGCAAGCTGCAAGACCTATCCAAACAAACTGTTGCCTCAACTACTGTCTAACATTTACCAACCATAAATAGGCCTGATGATTGGCGGCAGATTGTTAAAGTGTCTCCTACTTATCTTAAAACAAGGACTGAACCAACAATCATCTAAGCGAGGCTCCTGGACCAGGTAGTGGTACTCCCTGTGATTTCTCCTCTCTCTGTGGGGCCTTGTGTTCCTACACCTCTGTTTCCCTATGTCAAACGTAGTATTTGAAAATAGCCTCTCACTCTCAGAGCCAGAGCAAGTGCCCTCCACCTGTCCATTTTTTAATGCAGATTTTACGGTACCTGTGAATTTACTTCCCAGCAAAAAAAGCGAAGGACGTGATTTAGTGGTTGCCTTGCATGGTGAACAAAAAAAAGACACAGCAAACTGTAAAAAGCACTCTGTCTGATCGGGGCCTGAAGACATCACTTTAGGTCCAGGCAAACTGAGACAGATATTTTCCAACGTTTTCTGACAGTTTTGACAATAGAGTAAATTAACTATTAACAAATTAACAAAAGATTAAATGTTGGTAAATATAACTGATGGTTACATTCCCAATTACAATTTCCTACTAAAATAGAGGCACTGTTTCTGACATTTAAGCAGAACTAAATGAGCGTATTTTACATCTACCAGTTGCAGGGCTACTTTGTTTTAGAGCACTCCTTGATGCAATATTTGATTCAATTATCAAAGGGCTGAGAGATCTTCAATTAAATATTTTTTTAATTTAAAATTCCGAATGACCAAGAGTTGTGTCAGTCGTGGCAGTGACGTACTTTATTATTGTATAAGAGGGGATGACCACACACTAAGCCCTAAAGGTTGTATAACTAATGTTTTGATCAGACTTTTTATTTTTCAACATTACTCCTCTCATCACTGTTGACTGCAAGTAGTAACACTTGTTTTTTACCTAGGTGAAATTAAATTAAGTAAATTGACATTTTCTGATGTTGGCATCTGAAATCCAGGTATGTGTTTCAAGCCTGCAGCTTTAGTATGTTAATATTTACTTGGTGATTCCATCCGGTTGTTGACATGTACTGCTTAATAATATCACTTATCAGTGGATTCATGACCTGCAGAAAATTCATCATGCAGTGACATTGAGAAAAGGGTACATGTATTTATCTAGTTGGCTATCAATATGAATTTCACACATGAATAAATACAGAAGTATTTGGTGGTGATTACATCCGTTGGTATACATTTTTATATGACTGTGTCACTGTGTTCAGGACTGTTTCTGTGTGTTGCCTCACTGTGACAATATTTACTGATTGCTGCTCATGAGCTGTAGGAGGCTGTGCTGTAAAATCATTAATCAGGAGTTGGGTGCCATTAATGACTGGAGCTAATAGATGGGTGTTTCCAGGGATCAACAAACTCCCAGCTGTCTAGGCTCTGTCTTAGTGATGTATTGTCTGCCAAAGTAAGACTTTGGGAAACACAGACTGCAAAAACCTGACCATAAAAATACAAATTACCAGCTACAAAAAGTAGCTATATGAAAGGTAGTCAAGAATAATAGATGCATAGCTCGTAAAGTAAATACAAGATAAAGAATAAAACACTTTGCAAAACCTCTGTTTAAAATGCAGGGTTTGTTTTAAAACCATCTCCTCGCCACTTGTTTGTCTAACAGTAAACTGTGCCTCAGTACCCGCTGGTTGGCCCCAGACCTGAAAGACTGTCATCTGGTGGTGGAAACCATCCCTGATCTGGACCATGTTGAAGTCACTGCTGGTCTGTTTTACACTTTTAATTTCATTAATATACCATATACATGTCCAAAGAATGCTCATAAAACCTTGATAATATAGACATATATATATTAATAATAAGAAAATGCCACTTTCAGAATAAGGCCTAACTCAAAATAACCAAACAGGATATGCTGTTTAAATGACCTGTATCGAATCTGGAATATTGTCATAATCGTAATAATAGTGGAATATTAGCATGCATGTAAACATAGTCAGTGTCGCCCAGTTAATTCCTGTTTTACACATTTAAATCCCCTTAACAACAAACGAGTGAAATGTTCAGGACCTACTCTATAATGTAGCTGTAAATAACACTACTAGATGTGTCATCACTATCCCCAGACAATGCACTGGACATGGTGGAGATGATTGAGGGTCTACTGAGCAACCACCCCACACTCAACTACCAGGAACTGGTCACAGTCCTCAACAAGCTTAAGGACGTTGTCAACCTCAGTATGGTCACACCAACCCTTGGCCAAGCTCTAATCAACATAATCTCTGACATCCTGGAATCTGACAGCAACCTAATTCCTTTTACTAACACGTAAGGATTGAAAACTGAAGGAATCTTTTTTACTTTTGAGTTTGATGTCCATTCACCCTCCTCTGTCTTCCTCACTAGTATCCTAAATATCACAGAGGCAGTAGGTGACTTGATGGTGGGATACGAGGGCTCCTCCACCCTGGCTGCGCCTGCCATTGCTATCTCAGTGGTGGATGTAGTTCCTGGACAGTTTAGCAGTTTGACTTTTGGAGTGTCATCTGACCGCGCAGGCACAAAGCCTGAGGTTAGTAAATACACAAATACACACCGACAAATCTCCTTAATTTCGTTCACTGTTACTGTTAGTTAAACAGGCTAAATCTGAGCTTGAAGTCGGGATACAGTTAAATCTGAGGTAACATCTGAACAGATTCTACATGTTGGGAAACATTTGTTAAAAATGTGAAAAGACTGGGAACTACACAGTACTGACTTGGGGAGTTAGACCATTAAACTGCTTTACACTATTTCTGTGTCCAAGATTTTTTGGGGAGGGCCTAACGCCTGCTTATTGATGCAATAGAGCAACCCTTAGCATAAGCTTCACTCCTAAACTATATAAGAGAAGAACTTGGTTAATTATGGGGTGGTGTCCTCTGGCTCTGGTGGTTCAAACATGTATGACTGTACAACTCCAATAAAGCTGCTCAACTGAGCATCCCTTGTAGTGCCAGAATTAAGAGGCTGCAGCTTTCCTGTGTGTGTAGCTTCAGTGCATTCAGCGAACATGCCCCCAGTGTCTCAGGGCAGAGAGAATACTATTTTTTCATGATTTTGAAATGTAATTTTATATACATGGCAATTTTTTAATGTGCTTAATAACATATTTTTCTGTGGTGTGACAAACTTGTTGTTACCCATATTTATTTTTGCTTTACATGGACTTTAAAAGATAATTAATACATTTCTTTTTTTATGTTGAAGATATTCATCAACAAGTATCCCTTCAACGACACAGTGGCTTTCATCTCCCTGCCGTCTGCCCTGCAGCACAGTTTCCCCCAGGACAGTTCAAATCAGAGTCCAGCAAGAGTTAAGTTCCAGTTCTACGCCATCCCAATGCTCTTCAAGGTACGATGTTGTCTGAATCCTTTCTCTTAAAGAAACAGGAAAATATATGCAATTTAATCAAAATATTTATTTGAAATGTCAGTTTTCTGAAGGATTACTTCACCCTCCAAATGACAATTTATATGCCTTTGGTGAACAAAGAATCGAAAAGATGAGAACATTTTTGATGAATTAAAGTCATAGGGCAGGGATGTGCCAATTTCGAAAATGGGAGCCAATTAGATAGTGTGGACATAAGTGGGGGCAAGCTGCTTCTCGCATTAGAGGGGATATTCATTCATTTAAAACGTATTCAACTTTGCTCGCCCCTGAAAGCAGTGGCCATCACTGTTGACTTAAAGCGTCTTTGCTGTGGTCTACTACCTAACCAGAAATGCCGCTTGATTAACCAATATTTTGTGGCAGGCCACATATAATATATTTTGAGAAACATGATGGCCATGACTACAACAACGGCAAAACTATATCAATCACCCGTTTACAAACTCTCACACAACTCATGCAGTATAATCCAAGTCTCATTCATCTAGTCATATGTATGCTCAGTACTTCCTAAACAGACAGCCATTTCTGAGAGGGAACTGAACCAAAAGAGATCTATGTTCTCTTCAAAGCCAGACTCCATTAAGAAAAACACTAATATTACCTCGCTACACAGAAGCTGCTGGTCTACCACTGCCTCCGTCAGTTAGTTAGTCAGCGTTATTTGGAACTTTGGTGTTAAAAAGGGTTAGTTTGGATTCACCGCAGTCACACACTAACATAAACAATCTGATTCAGGCAGCAGTAGACCACCAGCTTCAGTGTTCAGTGAGGTATAATTACTGTTTTTGTCAGTGGAGTCAGGCTTTGAAGAGAGCATAGATAAATTTTAATTTCTATTCAGTTCTCTGTTGGAAAGGGCCGTCTGTTTGGGAGGTGCTGAGCACACATATGGATAAAAGAAACTTGTATTATACTGAGTTGTGTGAGAGTTTGGAATCTGTTATTGGATTCTTCATTCACCGTGAAGGCATGCGAGAAACCCAGCAAGGGCTGAGTATTTGATATACAAATGGTCATTTGTGGGTGAAGTATTCCTTTAATTATACTGGGTGAGCCCTCTTATACTGTATATAGAAAAGCAAACTTACACATGCATTCACAAGCGCTATATTGTAGGCAACTGGACTTGCTTCACTGCATTTTCAGAGCAGCCAAAAGGGAGACATCCTCAACACATTTGTGGTGTAAGCCAGTGTGACCAATGCCAGCTCTCCAATCAAAGACCTGGATGAAGATGTCAAAGTCACTCTCCACCATCTTATACCCAATACAGTAGGATAAACTGTTATTTCAAATATGGCTGAAAGAAGGACATAAAGCTGTCTCCAATACTGGGGCGACTGCTCTGAGACAACAAGGGAGGCTGAATTTCCCCTATGATTTCATAGAAGAAATGGCCAAATATGCACTATTGAATTTACATTAAAATTAGAATTTACATGCATTACACGTGCATGCATTACACATTAAACGTGCATTACGATGTGTCTGACATCATGACAATGATGTTCAAACGTCAGCTGTTTTTCACCAGTTTTTAAACATGACCTCCCTGTCATACATTCTCGTGTCAGCATTCCTATGAGACAGCGCTGAGCAGATTTTTTTCATGCAGCAAAGCAGCAGCAGCCACTGCTCCAATATAATGAGCAAATGAGTCAGTAATGCCTTTGATTAACAAAAACATTTCTATTTCTGTTAAAGCTTCACAAGGCTGAAGAGTGTGTGTACTGGAACTTCAATAAAAACAGTAGGTTCTGATTTAAATTATCACTACTCTTGCTGGATGAACTGTGTGATACTGAATGTCTTTGTCATCATCTAGATGGACATGGAGGCTGGGATGGTTATGGCTGCAGAAAATACAACAGCAGCTCTGACTACACAACGTGCCTGTGTGATCATCTCACACACTTTGGAGTTCTTCTGGTGTGTATTATTTTTGTTTTACTATTTCCTGGAAAGCACACATTGGCCTCAGAGGCACTGCAGTGCATTTAAGTTTTGGTAATACTTGTTGCAGAACGAGTAGCAGTATTAATACTGTAGCAGTAGTTCTAGGCAAGGGGAAGTGGTTTGACTCAGGTGTCACCAACAGAGGGGGCTCAAAGCACAATGTGTAAAAATGAAATCCTACCAAGCAAAATTTGACACATGTTCATTGGTTTTGATTAAGCAAAGTCACTCAGTAATATGTTTCCTGTTCTCTGGTGTTTTTACAAGTAGCAAAGACACACTGCTTTAAAATACCTTGAGTATACTGCTTTAAAATAATCAAATACAGTATATCTAATGCGTAATGACAGCTAATGGTTGTGCAAGCTGTGTCATTTTCACAAAATGCATTTCCAAAACTGCAAAGATATCAAAGTTTGAAGTGATATTGTTACTGACACTGACACACTACTAGTGAGCTAGTAATCATAATGCTCAATGACAGAGCTCAACCTAGGCCTACATTAAGTGACAATGGACACATAACGCAGTGGATACAGGAACATGAACAACTGGATCTAACAACATTTGAATATAGTGAAAGCAGTACATTGGACATAGAACAGGATATCGATCCAGACAATAACTTCTTCTCCACCATAAACAACACATGCTATTACTACAACAGTGGCGGCTGCTAGTCTTTCAAACAGGGGAAGCTCACTTTAAATTTACATCATAAAATTTGTCATATTGTAGCGAGGCAGTAACTTATAA
>JAPZEB010000006.1:20149063-20159388 GCA_029783705.1 Chaetodon striatus
AGATTTTGGTCTTAACCACTCTATTTCATCATAAACAACCCAGGAATGGGGCTCAAAGTGCAAAATACTGGACTTCACCTTTGAAATATTTCTCTCTGCAACAGCCACTACAGTATGGCACAGAATTTGTATGAAGTGACAACTACAATGACCTCTGTGACTCCTTTAAATTCACTCTCTACCTCTGACTCACTCTTTTTTTTATCATTTTCCCACTCAATCCTCAGCTGCTGGCTCCAAGATGATTTGACATTTTACATGTCTGTGGTTGCCTACGCTGTGCTAGTCTTTCTCTTCAACATTGCGGTAAATCATTTTAACTTTTTTATTCAAGTTCATACCTATTTTTTCAGTTCAAGAAAATGTATGAAGAAAGAACAATAAGACTATGAAGTTGTCATGTAGAAGCTGTTCCATTGTTGAGGGGGCATTGTGTATGGCTCTTGATTTATTTATTTTTATTTTATTGATTTATTTTTAACTGACAGACATCTATTTCTTCTGATCATTTGTGTTTTGTGGGGCAGATAAAATAAGATTGTTTTCTTCTCCCTGCTCCTTTTTGGTAATGAAATATATATCTAACTTGTTTTGATTAAGACATTGAATGCTGTGCATGGACATGAGTGGAAAAATAAAAATTAAAAAAAGTAAAATAAAGAAATAAGTCCAAACTACTAAAGCAGTGGCCCATGTCTACACTTTGCTGGTTAATAAATCATAGTATTCTCCTAATTTCCTTTCTTATTTTCAGTTTTAAAAGAAATATCTAAAGAACTCAATCATCTCATCAATCAGACAACACTTAATTTTGAAAAAATGGAAAGCTTGGCTTAAAAGCCTCAATTAAGATTTGACAATCTTAAAATAAACAGATGAGCCTTTGTAGCTCATGTAGCCTGACATGACTCTGTTTCACAATATGCAACTGATCCTCCATCAGATCCATTTGAGGGCACTTGCATATTTATCTTAAATTCCATTATTACTGTTTTCCTGTAATCTTACCACTCAAAAAATTTCCCTTTTAGGTTTTTGTGGTGGTCCTGATCCAGATTCGCCACATGCGAGCCAACAGCCCAGCTAGAACCCGCAGTGGACTGCTGCATGACCTGAAGGGAGTTGCCAGTCTCACCTTGTTACTAGGACTAACATGGACTGTTGGCTTCTTTACATGGACACCAGCCAGAGTAGTTCTGCTGTACCTTTTCACTGGACTCAACACCCTGCAAGGTTGTAGCTTCTTTTATGCATGGACATATTTACTGGAGGCCATTCTGAATAATGTATATCTAAATACATGGGCACAGAGTGAATGTGCTTCATGTAGGAACCACTCGTACAAACAGGTTTGTTCTTCCGTGGCATGCATAAGTGATATACCAGTAAATAAATTAGTGAGTAAAGGTTTGCAAACCATACATGCAGTTTTCTTCAACATCCCACGTTACGTTCACAGTTCAAAAGGAACCAACAAAACTAACAGATAAAAGGAGGAAATCAGACACAGGCTGAATGATGCAACCATTTCACAACAGCCTTTACCTTGGCTGGCCTTTGTTATATTGCTTTCTTTTTTATCTGAGAGTGATGCAACAAAACCCCTCCACTTTTTCACTTTTGGGAGAGAAATGCCTTGCTCAAGTGCAAATTAAAAATATCTTCTTCTGCTCAGTCGTGTCAACCAAAGCTCATTATGATCTTATCTCACTTTTGTTCATATTCCAGGACTTTTCATCTTCATCTTCCATTGTCTGATGAAGGAAAACGTCAGGAAACAATGGAGGATTCACCTCTGCTTTGGCCGTTTTCGTCTTGATGAGTATTCAGGTACAACAGCCACTCATAAAGTCTCATTTCCACTAAGCAGTCTGGTTCAGTTTGTTACACATTAGATCCATAATTTGTGTTTCCATTGTCAAAAGTTGTGAATGATACCAACAGAAACATTCCATTCTGTCCCATGTTTTCATCACCCTCTACTCGGGTAGCTAGCACACTGCTCCGATACTAAAAAGTGGAGCTGGAGACAAGGCAGTCCGTTGTGTGGTCAAGAGAGAATTGTCACTCTTGCTCAACAAGGACTCAGTGCACAAATCTGCTATTTTCAATTATCCCATTGATTGCGACAGAGACTCTACACACTCCACACTTCTTTTGTTCTGAAAATGTAGGCGTGCAAAAAGTTCTGTGGACAATTAGCAAGGAGCAGATGTTCCTCTGTATCACCTGTGAGAAGGAAAGGAGAGACCAAGATGGAGCAGGGACGCCGCTGTTACTATCTAGTAATAATCCTGCCTACATTAAGAGTAGTCTACTATAGAAACTCAAAACACATCTTGTGATTAGGTACATGTCTGTATGGGTTACATTTTGATTTTAAGGGTACTATACCAAAAGTGTTTAGACACTTACACAGCTATAGCATGATGTGACTCCATCACATCACTGAAGTTACTTTTTTAATAACTTCAAAATACTCTTTTAAAGTTGATTAACAATTTCATGTAATCTGTCAACTGGTACTATGCAAAGCTTGAGTTCACCAGCTGCATCCGTGAAACCAATCTGGCTGTCCATTAGTGAGTTTTGATTTGTGCCGTCACTGTGTTTGAGATGGAAGTGTCTCCACTGTGACAGAAATCAATTACAATATTATCACCTGTTGGCTTAATAATTGTTACCTGTGTGATGTCATTTAGAGTGGAGCAACTCGGCATCAGTTAGAGTTATGGCCAAACCCAAATCAAATCCTCCGAGAGCACCAGTACCATCCATCTGCTCAGTTAAATCGAGCTCCACAGAGAGCACATCGGCTTCCTCCGACTTCAGCCAGAGAGACTCATCCTGCAAGAGACCACACCTGGGTGAGGACACTAAGCCTTCTGTCAATCTGTTAACACTGCTATCATTTTGGCATCCATTTTGGCATCCTCAAAAGCCAAAAAAGTTTAACAACGACAAAAAAATCTTAAAAAATAAGAGCTACATTGCAAATGTGTTTTAAAAGATAAAAAGCTAAGCTTCTGGTTTCAATCATATTTCTTAATGAGTCAGTTCAATGAGATATTCCTTATTTTGTCGCTGGTCCTTTTTTGGCATTAAACTCTTAATGAACTCCTTCACTCTCATCTAGTATAAGACATTTAAGGTTGCATTAAGAAGATATAATTAATCTTGTTCAGATCTATATGAGGCGATGATGATCACAGATTTAGTCAGACGTCATCACAGTCCCTCTGCTGCCAGAATCACAGTGAAGGTCACTGCATACATAATGGAGACTGCACTGACATTCAATAATTACACAAAAGCCTTTGTAATTGAGCCTAAAATGACCTAATTGTTATTTCTTAAAGCTTTCCTTCAAAATCTGACAGCTCAATTTAATTTAACCCCCAACTCCCAGGTGTATACTCTCAAACCACATATTGAGAAAATGTTTTTCACACCTCTAAATTGTTCTCAAACATTTAATTATCTTGCAGGCCTTTTTGTGAATTCCTTGGTTGTCCCTCGTGCCCACAAAAGCCTCTTAGGTACAGGAGCTCTGCCTTCACAGAGGGGAATGAACCTGACACCTGACTGGAGGAATCACTTGCTTGTTCAGCAAGAAGAAAGATAAAACACGCAGGACCATACATATGCATTTGCATAGACACATGAAGATATGCAAATCACAGAAACAGTCATGAAGTCTCCCAAAATGAAACAGCAGCCTTAAAACCTATTGTACTTTAATACAAGCCACAGCGATATGTTATCAATGCAGTGTATAGCCACCATTAGGTGTAAAGCATCATTGTATTCCAGCTTCATTAGATCATGTTATCATGAATTCTATTGTTTTTTGTTTTTGCTAAATATTGTAAACGACCCTGTAATTATGAAGACATGAGTAGTTGCATCAGTTCCAAGGAGGAGTTGGTTGCCAAGCAACTGGTGAGTGGAGCCATGGTGACAATGAACCTTAGTACCACATAATTTGTATGAGGAAATACTAAAATTTGAAATTTAGGATGATGCAAGCCTCCCTATGCTTCCTCTTCACCTCTGTTTGTGCAAGAAATCATGTACTTCTACAATCTTTCCTTTATCGCTTCATGACATGATTACCACACCACCTCTGAATGTGACTGCTGCTGTAAATTCTCACACCTTTGTTGTGATAAACATGTGATGGTCCAAAATATCAATATGTCAATGTGTTATCACTGTCACTGATTGGAGTTGATCACTGACATCATAGAGAAATAACTGAAATCCATGAAGCATAAATTTCTCCCCATAAAGTTTGACACTATTATTCATGTGGATTTTTTTTGCAGGTGTTTTTCTATTGACTGTATCACCTTAACATCTGCTCAATGTAATGCAAACGATAAGGCTGCCAACAAGTACAAGTTCTGTGAGATTTCACAGAACTCTTCCATTTTTATTTATAGACTAGCAGAGAAGTGCTGCAATAATCACCTGTGGTTTGTAGAATTTCAGATTAACTAACACACAGTATATTAGGCCAAATACGTAAAACCATACAATAGTCCCACAAAATGTTGTGTCCCATCAAACGACAGCAGATAGCCAGGCAATATAGGAGAAAGAGCTGAAATTTCAGACTAAAAAAAATGTGTATTAGTTAATTTCTACTACCTATTTTTAATTTTATACCAGCAATGTCATTTAAATCTGATTCAGTGATATCGAGATATTACTTATGGTCAAAGGTTTCAATACTTATTTTTTATCAGTTGCATATTCTAGCTCTCTCTTATTGTTAATGTTTACTGTAGTCATTCTGCTGTTCTCTGCTACAAACCAAGAAAAGTTAAGATATTGCTGTCATGTTGTAGCCTTGTTATATTTATCTTTTAATTTAAAAAATGTATTGTGTGCGCTCATTGTCAATTTTGTTCTCAGAATAAAAACGGTTATATAAACAGTTATTGTATATCCGTTATTTTTAAGGTATTGTATTGAAGTCAGATCTATGTTTAAAGTCATTCAGTAAATGACACAAAACACAAAATTATAAAACAAAATAATTACCTGTTCGTGATGTCTTCTCCATACCAGTAACTGGCTGATTGTTTGGTTGGTACATCAACACCCAATACTTTGTTAATCAGCACAACATTTTAGCCACAAATGTGATAATGGGTAATAATGTTGCTGACTTATACTTGACAGGGAGAAAAAACATTTAGCCTATAAGCCATATTTTTCCACCCACAACTCATTCAAACTAACTACTTCACTGTGTTGCACAACAGTAGGGTCTTGTTTATTTTTTTCAAACACCTACACAGTCTGAACAACATTTTACATAAACCAAAACTGGAATCATTGTTGTGCACAGTAAACAACAGTAAAATAAATCAAAGAGGAACTTAAATGAACTTCGACATGTCCTTAGAGACCATTCAAGTGCTAAAGCAGTCCACCAGCTTTTTTGAATTCCAGGACCCTGCATGCTCGCTCAGGAACTGTTGTTTAACCAGATCTTTCACTGTCTGGTAGACGACAGATTCAACCTGTAAAACAAACCATTTACAACATCATGCATCAGATCAGTCTACAAACTGCAGTTAAGCACAGTTAAAAAACACTCACACTGAGTATACATGTGATCATCTACAGCTGACACACACCTTGGCACTGTGATAGGTGGAAAGATCCACCAGATAGCTATGCCCACTCAACTGTGCAACTCGGAGGAAGTAACTGTAGAGGGCTCTCTTGCAAAGTCTGCTGGAGAAGCCAGGCCCACTCACAGATGGAGAGCTGGGAATTAAGACAGTGTTCCAATGAATGCTTTCCTTTACATGTAGCAACTGTCTTGTATGCTGTATTATATAGTAGTGCATTTCAATTCTACTAATATTACAAAAAAAAAAAATCAGGGAAAACTTACTTAGAAGAGATGCCAACTTTTAAAAAACATTTTAGCCCTAAACATTCAACAAAAATAATGCTTGCTAAATGTATTTACAATGGCAGTGCCCCCCTCAGCAGGACAATGCCCCCTACCTCACTGAAAAAACTATTCCGAAACAACCCAAATAATATGACAAAGAGCTCAAGGCTTCTACCTGACCTCCAAATTTCCCAGGTCCCAGTCTGACCAAGTGTCTGTGAGACGTGCAGGTATCCCAGAGGTACCTCTGATCCATGGGTGTGCCTCCTTGGATTGGACTTGGCCCTGACTAGTCGAGGCATGGACACCTGTCTGCCACCGAGGCATTGGGGGTGGATACTTTGAGTCCTGTGGGTTGGAAGGTGGGGTAATGCATCTCATGATGTTTCATAGTATAGGGATCTGGCTAATTTGGAGGTTAGGTCGATGCCTTAAGCTGTCATATGTACCTTGGGCCATCCCTGAGCTGTTTGGAGTTGGTCTGTGACAGTATTCAGGTGGGTGGCGTGTGTAAGGTGTCATCCATATGACTGCCTTCTTTTAAAGGCAGTCATCCATATGACTGCCTTTAAAAGAATTTTCTAACATGTACAATGGGTTTAGAAAGATATCACTAATGTTGCTTTACCCAGACTTGAACAAGCCCATTTCAGTCTGCTTCAAACAAAAAACCAAAAGCCCATATTATGTAAATTTTTGATACATTTAAAATAAAAAAAATAAAAAAAATCAAGGAAATTTCAGATTCAAATTCATAATACTTTATTAATCTGAAAAGGGCAGTTCATTTTTACAGTCTATTCCATCCATGTTTCTCTGGCATTTCTACTTTTTTGCTGCCTTAAAACATATCAAACTGTGACACCACTGTATTGTATCCAACCAAACCGAGAATTTCGTAAGCCGTTACACCCCTAATTATTTGACATACAGACATGGTTTGGTATCCAGCTGCCACGTACGAAGCAGATACATTAAAAAAGCTGTTATGGTTATCTGTGCTACAACGAACACAAACCTATTCTACTGAAGACACTGACCTGTTTTGTGTGTGCATGTAACACACACTCCCTCACCAATGAGTCATAAAGAAGCAAGCCAGTTAATTACCAGCAGTGAGGGGTAGATGGTGTCCCTTCAAGTATCCACTCATGAAACTAAAAGTTGAATATGTAAAATGTGAGTTCATGCACTGTATTTGGTGACTTGCTACAAACAGTGTTTTCACCTCTAACACTATTTTGAAGGATACAGTCTCTGCTTCAGGGGCTTAGCTGTACTAAACATAAAAAGTGTTTGGTAAGAAAATTCTTTTGTGCAGTTACAGCAAAAAGTGGGGTCTGGCTAAGTGAGAGAAGGAAGGGTTTCCCGAAGGCAGCGCTTACCACTGCTGCTAAGCAATTTCCTGGGGGGAAACCCTGGAGTGTATCCCTGGAGAGCAGACCAGTGGTAAGAAGCCCAGTGTTGTCAATAAAGACAAAATTTGGGGGTCGTGTTGAGTCAGGGTTCCTACAGCTTAAGGCAAGTTAGATTCAAGACTTTTTAAGACTTTTTTAATGCCATTTGAAATTAAATTTAAGACCAACTTCACAATAAACACAAATGGATAAAAAAAAACACCACATCAATTACATAGGGTTAGGGACAATTTTACCCAAATGTATTTTAACTAGTGGTGCGATTAAAAAAAATTAATCTAATAAATTAGAGGCTTTGTAATTAATTAATAGCAATTAATCAAATTTTTTATCAAAAAGCAACAACTGACACAATAAGCAATGTTTTTCAATTCAGATACATTTTGGTTGATGACTCAATCAATGAACAGACATGTAGGTGAAATTACTTAAACTAATATGTTTATTTTTCATTTTGCCAGAAAGTTTCTTAATTTGTCAGATGTAGACTTACTTATTTTGGCTCTGAACCCTGTCATCTGGTCTATTGTGGGCCAAAGAGTGGATACCCGACGGGTTGGGCCGGGTTCGGATAACAAATTAGAAATTTGACATAATGCTGTGTTGTGCTATGGCTTATTCAAATGCTGGAATTTGTTATTTACGTGACAACGCCTGAACGAAACACAGGCTCCGCTCTGACTGAGTGTGTATGCTGTGCTGCGCTGCTGTGTATGCTGCGCTGCTGTGCGTAACAGCGGCCTTTTGATGGTCATTTACACACTGTTCATGTGTGATCACGGTAAACAGACAAGCTGTAACCATGGTAACAATAACTATGTCAGGTAACAAACAAACGTCGGGCCGGGCTCCCTGTATAATTGTCTCGGACTCGGGTCGGGTTTGGTCAGGAAAATGCGACCCGAGTTGCGATCTAGTGTAACTATTCAGGGTAATATGCACCGTCAATTTCAATTCATACACATTAAATAAAAAAGAAAAAAATGGAGATTAATTTTTTAAGTAGAAGGACATGTTGAAATTTAATTTTAGCCCATTTTAATACAGTTCAAAAGTTATTTGTAATTGGACATTATGACCGTAGAGATTTCAGTATGTCAGACCTCAAAAGATTTCTTCTCTAAAAACACGGTAATCACCTGGTGGTCTGTGTAAATATTCACAGTTTTGAGACTGTACATCTGTTGGATTCACCCCCTCTCTCTTGTCGTCTTCCCTCTCCGTCTCCTGCAGGGCTCCTGCTGTGACGACTGCTGCAAGTTATTCTGGTGTTACCCGTGTGTGTGGTGCCAGATGAGCCGTGAGCTGAAGATCAGGGGCAACCACCAGGCCACCACCTCGATGGTCACCACGCAGGTCATGAGAGGATAGGACGCTAATGTTTAGGTTGTGAGCTGAGGGCGTATGACGTGTTTGTTTTTTTATCTCACCAGCTATCCTCATGTTTTAAAGCCTGCAACTCCATCTGTATACTTTGGCACATCACATGCGCCGTAACTTTTAGCAGTTAGCACTGAGCATTTTTACGTTGTATTGTAGTGATGTGACGTTTGTAGTGATTAGATTTAGCTGTTCTTCTTCTTCTTCAAAGCCTCAGCTTCACTGTTAAAGCCAAATGTTTTGAGTTGAATGTTAGCATGTCAGCACATTGGATGTTATGATACTGTCTGTCAGGTCAGGTTCCTGTGTGACCTTTGATTCACTCTGGCCAATAAAATATTTCAGTTAACAAGCTCCTCTCCCAATCTGATTTTATTGACGCAAGTGGAGTTAAACCTGTGTAAAAAAGAAAAATGATCCGTATAAAGGTAATATATCATAACATGCAATGTTACTTTCATAGAGAAACAACCGACAGCATGTGTTTGGAGTTTGAATATTCTATAACATCAGAAAATCAGATAACCCTGAGTCTAGACCAAATGTGTATCAGATGCAGTTTTCATTTGCAGGAATCACGCAGCAGATTTGCTCTCATTTTAATCTATGCAGCTGTCTGCAGCGGCTCCACGCAGGCTCGTGTCTCAGGTGCATCTCATGGGCGTAACTGCGACTTGAAGACAGGGCTGGACACTGACAGGTGCTAAGTTGACATTGTTAACATACAAAAATAGGGACAGTCTGCCCCAAAATTTTCAGGTTGTGAACACCATCTCAAGATCAAGACACACACACATATGTATAATGTGTATTTCCATTGCAGCTATGGTCGTAAATTTCACACAGGGTGATATCAAAAAGGTCTTAAACAGTCTTAAATTTAACTTGGTTATATCTGTAGACACCCTGGCTTAGAATTTGGTGGTCGAAAGTCAAAGGTCACGGTCAGTGTGAACTCTCAAAATATTTCTATCGCAGATTATGTCAAAATTTCACACAAATGTATAACAGGATAAAATGATGAAGTGGTGACATTTTAAATCCAAAAGCTCAAAGGTCAGCTTCACCGTGACATCATCATGTTCTTCAAATACACTTTTCTGACCATGACTCAGCGTCATATCTCGGGAACAGAAGGAAAGATACTGACTTGGTGACACTAATCTCGGGTGTCAACTGTGCTGATTGTGAAGATCTTCCGTGCGGTCGGGGGGAAGATGTGTGTGAAGCATCCATGTTTTCACAGACTTGTATGTAAATGGTAACTGCAACCTGACAGGATCGCCGAGGCACACAGCCACGAGATGGTAATCCTCGATTTTTAAATTCTTAGCCAAGGGATAATGCCAGACAAGGTGTCCATTATCAAGAATAAATGGAAGGAAGGGTCGCCAGATGTGTCTGACGCCAGCTCTTGTTCTGTGGTTGCTCGCCAAAGAAACAAATATGTACCATTCATTTATATTTTTATGCGTTTTACAATTAAAATCTAAAGTTATTTGCTAATCATAACGTAGCATCTGGCTTCGACAGCAACACAGCTGTGCTCCATCGTTTCAGATTTCCTTCATTTTCAGGCTGGTTTTGTGGATTTGGAGCTAAATGTTGTG
>JAPZEB010000006.1:20253672-20264271 GCA_029783705.1 Chaetodon striatus
CCAGGTAATCTGAAAAGTCCTACCACGCTCCTAGGTACTTTTTTTCAGGGGAATTTGGGGGTAGGGGGAACATTTTTTTCCCCGGGTAATTTCTTTGGAAACACTCGGAGGCTTTTCAATTATCCAGGCAAATGAAAAAAGTTCCTGCACTGGAAAAGGGGCTATTCATGTAGTATCCAAAATCGCTTCCTCATCAGCTCATTCACAGTTTCAAGCTGTTTTCATGCAATGTTTGTACCTATCCCTACAAAAAGTAATGCACCAACATTAAGACAAATCTTGCATAATGTCAAGCCAGTAATTTGTGCATGACCCATGTACTTTGGAAGGCTGCAATCATGTGACCAATGCACTGATGGGAAGGATGCGGCCCCTAGCAATCTGTAAGGTTGCAGGTTGAGGTGGTGGATAGGTCACAAAACACCTGACTTTCACCAATTTTGAGTCATTTAAGGTACGTCCTCACAATAACTTAATTTACGTTGATTTCATAACTTTACTTTAAGGATGTAACTGCATTCATGGGGGGCTAATATGTAGGATGTCATATGAACCGTTATGTTTTCATTTTTGTAGGATATCATTTGAACCGTGGTATGTCAATAAGTTGACTGTTTGCAGCATAATGAACACTCTATAACACAACTGCAATTTTCACATCTATCACAGGCATAAATACTTAAGCACTATATAGTGCATAAGTATCACACCGAAGATTCAGTGGTGGAAAATAAATGTCGTGCACTACGTAGTGAATGGGGAGTGATTTAGGATATGACTATAGTTCCTGAGCTATAGTCCATGGACCCTAAAAAGTCCCTGCTCTGAAGGTAGTACTTTCTGATGGCCACCATAAAGGGACTTTTTGCAGTGTCCTATACTGTTGGCACTAGTAGTCCATTGTTAGCGCTAATTCAGCCAATTCAGCATGTTGAATCTGCATTGGAGCTGGTGGAGCCCATCAGTAAGAGGAATACGATTGGCAGTTCAGCTCAGTGCATGAGAAGAAAAATAAAGTGAGGAAGGAAAGCTAACAAATGGATAAACTCAAGAAAACATGAAGTCAAAACAAACTCATTATATGAAGTAAGATTATTTAGTAGAGACAGTTTGTAATTGTTCATGTTATTGGTCACTGGCACATGGGAAATATATTTTGTTCTTTTAGCATAGGGTTGTGTTGTTAACTGGCTAACTAGCGTCTGGAATTTCATTTCCCTTTTTGAATGACAAATACAAAGTCTGTCTGCTGGTAGAGAACTATTTCCTCTCACACAGGCGCAGAACGTAAGTGCTAGTTGGCTGTTTGTGGTACAGCCTTTGTGGTGTGTTTAAATGCAACATTTTGGCTGAGACACAGGTGAGGTGAGGCAACGCAACAGTCAGCCTTTGTGCTTCTACTTCCTTGACATCTGTTTGGGGTGCATGGGCACTAAAGCTGAAGAATACTATGAAACATATACCAAGTGATTTAGTTTTTTGCCTTCACACCTCTGAATGTATCCTTTGCATCCATTTATTATATGAATTCAGACAGCAGAGTTACAGTAAACTGCAAAGAAACTGCAACTCAGTATCTCTGTATTGTTTTTTTGTCATGAGTAAGAGTTGTGTTGCAAGCAAAGCCTTTATTTTATTTCATTTTATCTATTATCAGAATAGTTTGGCATTTTCTACTTGTTAGCGGTGGAAATATTCAAACAGAACTTTTCATTCCTGATTCAGTTTCAGTGGCTCCAAAGTTCTTGCAAACATTTGAGCCACGTCAACCATCTGTCCAATGTAAGTGGCACACACTCAGTACCAAAATAGAATGTAATGTCACGGTTTAATGTGGACAATACAAAAATATTTGTCACAAAGTATTACATTGTAAGAAAAATCTCTTTTGGCTGCAAAGTTGAAAAAGGGTGAACTCTGACCTATGATTTATTGTCAGCCAGGAAACACATCTTCAGTATTCCTACTTGGTGCAGGCTTCAACAGATGGGAGACAAAAGGAATATTTGTTGGAATGAAAATGTGACCTTAAGACATGTGAGACACTGCCTTGTTTGCTCTGTTCTCCAAGCGCGGCTGTGAACACACTGACAATAGACTGTGTGGGAGGGCCGATGGGCTTTAGCCCCTGCAGGATGACTGACAGGTGTCTGATCCAATTCCACAAGAGGAAAGTCAAAGTCAAGCCGTTAGAGGTGAGGGGGTCCTGTAATCGTACTGGGCTGTCTGTGAGCCCAGACAGATGGCTCGTTCTCCAGCTCTTTGTCTCACACACATACATGCAGAGAATACACTTACACACATCAATTACTTATCCATCCCTGTGTGTGAGTGTATGTGTGTGTCTGTGTGTCTGTGTGTCTAGCATAGATTAGAATGTGCCAGGGCTGGTCAGGAGCAGAGAAAGGATCAATGGTGGAGCTCAGTCAGCCATGGCCGCAGACTGTCAGACACCGACCTGTTAGACACTCAACGGATAGATTGGTGTATCAGCAGGAGGGGAAGGTTCCGCTACACACACACAGTTTCTTTGGAGCCAGTTTCTTTTTAGGCTCATTCCCTTTTTCAGAACCCACCATGACCAAAATGCTTTTGGAGCATCAGCTTAAGAACTTGCAAACTTGTGAGTGCTGCTCGAAATGAAAACCCTTTAAACAATGGGCTGTCTTGTGTCTACATTTGCTATCTTAATTTAAATGTTTGTTCTTGTTTTGTTGTGCAGTTTGTTTATTTGGAAGTATAGTCATAATCCCATGGAGTATTTCAATCTCACCTGAGCCAATTTGTTATTTTTCTTTCCCTATATCTGTGTGGTGCTATATTTTTATCCGTGTTTAACATTTTTTTTTCACTGTGTAAATAACCAAAAACTGGGATAAACTCAAATTGACATCACAGTGCTGTAAGAAAAAAGATTACAGAAAGATGTGCTTTTGCCCTGCAACAGTGATAAGAACAGATGCACAATTAATAGCAGTGCCTCAGGTGAACTCAGAGCCAGTCTGTGGGTCTAAATAGTAAGTACACATCATTTTATGAACATTAGAGGAGACAGCAGTGGATGTTGTATAATCCAATTTTTATGCATATCTGCCCACAGTATCCACACAGACAGGTACACTAATCGTTGCTGCCACTGAATCACAATGAAAATAAAACAAGCATAACATAAATTGTGAGAACTGCCATTGTGAGAAACCATAGGGGCATTGTTCCAAAGCATCGATTGATATGGACATCAGTATACCAGTTGGTTATTAGAATGAATTATTATTATTTTTATTTTTTATTTTTATTTTTGTTGCCCTACAGAACTACTGCTAAGGGGCTATTTACTCTTATTTTGTCTCTCTTTGTCTATTGACCAGATGATTAAATGCATTAATCAATCAATCGGTTGATAATTTTAGCATCTTGTAGCTCTTTATTTTGGTTTCACCACCCACAGCTTCACTGTTTTGGCTCACCCTCATGGCTCTCATTAACCTTGTTTACATTCGCAGCAGGCAGCTGTTTTCAATGAAAAGTACGCCTTTATGTTAATCCTACCTGCTCAGTACCAAACAGCAGATAGAGGAGCAGCTAAAGAGCCTGAGGCAACACAGTCTGACAGAAAAATGGGAAATTGACACAAACCCTTCACAGCACATTTCATGGTGACAGGCACAAAATGTGTTCAAATTACAACCTGGTAACACAAAAACAATGCCAACACAAAGTCTATTACAAAAGGTCACAGATGCGTTGTGGAACAGCCGCAGTTTGGTTAGGTTTAGGGTATGAAAAACACTTGGTTTGAGTTAGACAACCAAAAAAAAAAAAAACTGCATACAGGATGTGAGTGGTGTCCATCCATCCATTTCCAACTGCTTATCCAAAGCCGGGTCACGGGGGCAGCAGACTGAGCAAAGTATTCTAGATGTCCCTCTCTCCAGCAACACTTTTCAGCTCCTTCTGGGGAATTCTGAGGCATTCCCAGGCCAGACAAGATATGTAATCTCTCCATCGTATTCTGGGTTTGCCCCGGGATCTCCCACCAATTGGACATGCCTGGAACACCTCTAATGGAAGGCGCCCAGGAGGCATCATGATCAGATGCCTGAACCACCTCAACTGATGCCTTTCAACACGAAGGAGCAGGGGCTCTGCTTCAAGCTCTCTCCAGACGTCTGAGCTCCTTACCCTGTCTCTAAGGTTGAGCCCAGCCACCCATCGGAGGAAACTAATTTCCACCACTTGTAGCTGCGATCTCATTCTTTCAGTCATTATCCAAAGCTCAAGACCATAGGTGAGGGTTGGGACATAGATGGACCAATAAATCGGAAGCCTTGCCTTCTGGCTTAGCCACTCTTCAATACATATAAATATATAAATAGATAGATATATACACACACACACATTTATGTATATATATTTATATATATAGATAGATAGATAGATAGATAGATAGATGTAAATATATAGATATATACATAGCATACATTTCAAGTATGCTGTTCCTGCCTGTATCTATATATATATATTTACATCTGCGGAAAAATATGCAAGAACCTGTGTAGCCTAAAACTATACCAGGCCAGGATGAAATGCATGGAGATGGATGATACACTGCAGGATCTGATTCTGGTGAGATGCAGGAGGAACCTGGCCAGGAAGCACCCCACAGTGCCAATCCCTCTAAGCAGTAAAGCCTTACAGTTTCTGTAGAAGAGCCTCACAGACTGACATGAGCAAAAGCCTGGAAACCACTTGCAAGGGAGGGGTGGATCACCGGCTTGAGACTATGACAGCAATCATAGTCAGCTATGTTGCCGAGGGGTTTGGGCATGTCCACGATGGAAACATCAAGTCCTCCTACACGATGAACCGTAGAGCCACTAAGGGACACCAGCTGTGTCAAGAGCTGGGAGTGGGGAAAGGAGCCACATCAGCCTCTACCCCAGGCCCCAGTGGAGTTAAATACATCATGTACCCGCAACTTTGCCAGCACTTATGAGAATCCTTAGGGTGATCTGGTGCAGAGGAAGAGTTACAGATCAGAATCCCGTCACAACAACTGACTGAGTGTCTCCTGGAGAACAGCTATATTGACACCTCTGTTCAGAAGGAAGGTGGAAGTACGAGCCAGCGGGTTAGTGGGAATGGGAAAGCAAGGAGCTTGGAGTAAATGGGAAAATATGCTGCAATGAAAGATCACCTGGTCCAACATCTGGAAAGCAGACTTCCATTGCATCAGGTTTTTAGTCCAAGCTGTTTATGATGTCCTACCAAGTCCTGCAAACCTCCGCGTCTGGGGAAAAAAGCCCTTGGAGATGGGCAGCATCGAGGGATACCACAAGTCAAAGACCACGATGTTTCTCAAAGCCAAAGAGAAGCCCCACATACAACCCAAAGCAGAGTCTGGCCTCCTCACCACTGCCACTGATGGGAAACTGGAAGTGGATTTTGGAAAACAGCTGAAGTTCCCAGGCAAGATAAAACCAACATGGCTTTGTGCAGACATAATCTTGTCCAAGAATCCACCAAGCAACTGACTATGCTTCAGCTCACAGTACCCTGGGAAGAGCGTATGGAAGAGGCCAACAAGAGGAAGTGCACCAAGTACCAGGAGCTTGTGGAACAGTGCAGAGGGCGAGGCTGGCAAACTCGCTGTGATCCTCTGGAGGTGGGCTGCAGAGGATTTGCGGGGCAATCACTCTACAAGGAAATCATGCTACTAGGGATCACTAGGGAGTCAACGAGGGAAGCAATCCAAGCTGCAACTGAAGCCATAGAAAAAGCCATGAGGTGGCTTTGGATCAAGAGGGCAGATCCATGGCCAAATGCTGCTGGGACACAGACCAGAGTCTGATCAACTCCGGTTAGGTCGCCCAGGCAAACCAATGAATCAATGACCCCATTTGAAATCACTGATGAAGTGTCCCAGCACATCCGTAGGATGCATATATAGATATATATATATATACATACATATATACATAAACTAACCACTAAAAGTGAGGAAATTTGTGTTTGGTAGATTACGTCTTTGTTGTAACAATGCTTCTTAGCAATAAATCTTATGCTATTTATTTCCCATTTAAATGGTGCTACACTTGTAAGGAAAATACATGCATTGCTTGGTGGACTGGATGATTGAAGTCTGAAGAAACAAGACATATTGGCAATTTAACAATTTATTCATTTAACAAACAGGAGCCGCAGTAGCCTGTGGAAGAACCATACACAGCCACAACAGCCTGGCACCTTCTCCTCATGCTGGTCACCAGCCTGGTCACACACTGCTGTGGGATGGCATCCCATTCTTCAACCAGCATTTGTCACAAGTCAGCCAATGTGATTGTGTTGGTCACTCTGGCACAAACAACACACCCAAGCTGATCCCATAAGTGTTCAATGGGGTTGAGGTCAGGACTGCTGGCAGGCCATTCCATCCTCTCCACTCCCAAATATTGGAGGTAGTCTCTGATAAACCCTGCTCTGTGGGGGCAAGTGTTGTCATCTTGGAGGATAGAGTTCAGTCCCAGACTGTGGAGATATGGGATTACCACTGGTTGCAGAATTTCATCTTGATACCTCTCTGAAATTGCCTCCAATGATGACAGCCTTGTTTTTCAAGTGAGGGAGATGTCGCCCCACACCATCACACTGCCTCCACCAAAGATGTTACTCTATTGGTGCAGCAATCAGCAAAGTGTTTTCCACGTCTTCTCCACACTTTGACCCTATGCTCCAACTGCTGTAGGCAGAATCTGGAGCATAACGTTCCTCCACATGTTCAGGTTTCAGTGCACATGTTGCCGACTCTAACAGATACGGGCCTGATGGTGAAGGGCAGTCATGGCAGGCCTCATGGCAGCCCTATGATACCAGAGATTGGCTGCGTTCAGTCTGTTCCGGATTGTCTGGGCAGAGGGCCGTCAGCCATATCATCCTGCAAACCTTGACTGCAAATCTATAGAGGACTGCCTACACTTCCTAAGTACTGACAGAGTGAGGAAATTGTCTTCTTGGGGTGCCTTCTTCTTGTGACACCCACACTTCGCAGCCTGTCTCTGACATCCCCTGTTATGTGGATGATATTGTGATAAATATATGAAAGTGAAACATGGACGGCTTCTCACCTTAATCATTCACGCACACACATCAAAAGAGAGGAGGAGGAAGATGTTAATTGTCTGTGTTAAACTTGTCCATGCCGCTTCAAACTGACGAGGCGCGTGTCCGTGTGTGGAAGATGCGCGTGTCCGCGCACTTACTGGCGGGCGCGTGGTCAACGCTAAGGGATTTCACACAGGTGACCTGTGTCACTGAATTTGTTTGTTTGAGATGATTATTGAAAAGCTGGTTGTATCTTGGTTAAAATGTTCTAATAAAGGAAAATATTGTGATATCTTATGTGCTGTACAACGGTTTGAAAAAAAAAAGAAATCAGAATCGGCCAAAATTGGTATCGGCCATCCAAACACTCTGAAAATCGGAATCGGCCCAAATAATTGCAATCGGTGCAAGTCTAGTGCATACAGAGGTACAAAGAATAGATTGTTGCCACTGAAAGCATCATCAAATCAGAACCGCAGCCGCAGTCTGCCCACTTTCAAGGTCCGATTCACAAAAGATATTGTGTTAAGGATATTACAGCGCAAACATATCCATTAGGTTTTGCAGCTGAGTGCAGTTTGCCCTTTCTGAGTCAGATTGCGATTATTCATGTAGCAAAGTAGAAATGTTGCCTTTGCACTAAGTAGGCAGAACAATAGCAGTGAAAGAGAAAACGGCAATTTTCAGACTGCGAGTTGAAACATGACAGAAAGAAATCGTATTTGGGATTTAATATCCCAGTCTGTGAGTGCTGTTGGTGCTACATTTTAGCTTGACAATCTTTATTAATGTCCTTCAGTAACCACGAGCTCTGTGAAAATGCTAATAATGTCACTGTTACTGCGTGTGGCTATTAGTGCAGATTTTTGTATATCAGACTGTTTTTGCAATGAGGCTCATTTGCATAGAAAGGGGCCAACTTTGTGCCAAACTAATGCATATTACATCATTTAAATATGTGCTAATAGCACAAGAGCACCGAGATGCTATTTGCTTGGCAGTGCAGAGTTAGGGATACATTTTACCTCTTGTGGGTGCTTTCAGAATTACATGGTTTCTTTTTGTCTTGCTTGTGCAGGTGTAGTGGCTTCAAAATTTGTGCAGTCTTTTTGTGAATTTGCCCATGGGTTGCTAGCATTTCAATAAATCCTTTCTTAATGAAGGATATAATGTTCAGTTTTCTGTTTAAATTGTTCTAGAGAGGTGTTGATTCAACTTTCTGAGGCTGTGGTTTGTGGTGCTTTTGAACTGTATACTAAGAGGTGTTAATGCTATTCACAGTAGCCTACCCCCATTGATATGAATGGGGTGGGCACAATGATAGAAATAGGTACACCAAAGTACAAAGTAGGAGCTAACACTTGTAATTGGCTGAAAAAGAGAATCATTCATTCGAACCTGGACTCTGGCTCACTTGGATTGTTAATTAATGAAGACTCAGCAATGGCTGTTACTGGCTGAATGGTGTTAGGCAACATTAGTAAATGGTAACCCAGAAATGGGTTACTGAATACAGCAGGTAGTCAGTGTTTGTTGTTGTAGAGGGTGTAACTGACAATAATTATAGATAGAGAGCACTGAGCTAACAAAAGGTACTGTGGCCAATGTTAGGTGTTGGTTGAAAGGGAGTAACTTGTAGAAGGTCTGGTAATGATCATTGTTTGAAAGGAACCACCTTTGATTTATCAAGGCTTAGTGGACTTTAAGGGATTTTGGTTTAGAGTTTGAGTTGTTAGCCACATTTCTAGGTAGTTTATCACACCACAGGGCTAAATCCAAGATGACTGCAGCAGTATCATCTTTTTTTTGGCCCCAGTACCAGAAATTGTCGAACTTAGGTTTCTGTAAGAGCTAAAACCTCAGTACAAGATCTCAAATGCCAGTAACGCGTTGAACATTTAAATTTTACTGTGCAGAGAACATGCATTTCTCCTTGTCCCAGGTTTAATCTCACTGAATTTATATTTTCCCATATGTTCTACAAGAAAGTCGCAGGTATGTAAAACCAGAATAACACTATGAGTGAAAACTCTGAGCTCCAGACACTTCACTATCACTTTGTATTTGTTTCAGCCTTTCACACCTGCTGGGCTCAGCCACATCCAGCTGTGATCTAATGTTCTGCTGTCAAACCTTAGTAAATCTTCCCTCAATATTAAGAGAGGAAGACTGGAAGGTCACCTCATTAGCCATGTTTTGGTGTCTTAGCTTGGGCCATGCTGGCGCACATTCCTGTGCAACTAGATTAGATGCAAGAGCTTGGCACCTGAAGACAAAACAAGTTTTCTCCCAAATTGAAAACCCACAAGCTTCTGCTTCATTAGGAATCAAACCATGTATGCTTTTTAAATTATGAAGTATTGTTGATCCCAACTTCCAATAGTAGCTGAATATGAATACTTTGTCTTTTTGCCACAGCTCTGTTTATCTTTGTTAAAGACAGATAGACTTGTCTGGCTGTGATTATATGTGAAATTAATCTTCTGCCTCTTCAGTTCATTCTAGGCCTTGTCCAATTTATCACATCACATCACAACATGTTTATCTTTCCTCTCCTCTCATTTAACCTGTTCTGTCTTGAGCCATCCACCTCGGTTTGTTCATATACAGTACCCCATTCTTTACGGCTTTCACATGATTATCTCATCCCACACTCCTTGTCTTTTTTTCTTTCTTTCAGCCCTTAGCCTGCTACAAAATATTATTCTGTGTATTCCTTGTTTTCATAATAATAACCCAGGCTTGTGCACTGCTGTGCCAAGTGTAGCAGTGACTTAAGTGAGTCCTTTCCTTTTCCTTCACATCACAGTAAAAAGAAAAACATAATTACAGCACATTTTCTTTGAGCGCTGACTCCTCTCCAGGCCAAACTGTCCCTTGCTCCCTCCTGTTCTCTGTCACATACATACAAGCATGCACACACAAATATAATAAATGAAGACAGCATGCATACACAAGCACATTTAGATACACAAAAACCGAGCACAAATTTCTCATTCCAGCAGAGCATATTAAACAAAGTGAGCACGATGAAGCAAGGGAATGGGCAAGACAAAATGTCTACAGTAGAAGTGGCTTTGAATCACTTCCAGCATTGTCCTGAGTGACAGAAAGGATCCTTCTGTTCAGTCTCCACACACACACAAACACACACACACACGACTTTTTTTGTGTGTGCTTGTGCATGCATGGGCTTAAACTGTTATTGCACTGTACATGTATGCATCCAGCAGCTTGCAAATAAGGTTCACAGAGCGGGCACATACAACCCTGCAGACACAGAGGGATGTGGTGTGCTGACGTGCCAGCACACTTGCTCCTCAGAGACTATTAAAGGCTCTTAAAATCCAATATGACAGGCTGTGCTGAGATGGACTTTGATTTCGGGTGGTGCACCTATATGGAGCTAGAACAGTCTCAAAATGAAGAAATGCACACAGAAATTAATAAATGCACAAAAAAGGATTCACAAATGTATTTGGGGCTTTGTATGTATGT
>JAPZEB010000006.1:20309554-20321309 GCA_029783705.1 Chaetodon striatus
GTTTCGGTCCGGGAGGCAGACACTGTCTCCACTTTTAAGACTAGACTTAAGACTTTCCTTTTTGATAAAGCTTATAGGGCTGGCCCAGGCTTGTCTTGGACCAGCCCTCTAGTTAGGCTGACATAGGCTTAGTCTGCCGGCGGACCTCCTATAATACACCGAGCCCCCTCCCTCCTCCTCTCTCTCTCTCCTTTGCTAACATTCATGTCCTGTTACTGCATGTCACTAATCTCGGCTCTACTGCATGTCACTAACTCGGCTTGTTCTCTGGAGCCTTTGTGCTCCACTGTCTCGCAGGTTAACTCGTACCGCAGCTCTGCCTGGATGAAGTGTTGTGGTTGTGCTGCTGCCGTGGTCCTGCCTAATGCCTCCCACTGCTGCTGTTACTATTAGTCATACTATTATTATACACATATGATTATTGTCACATACATATACTATGATATATTAATATATATACCTACAATATATTGTACCACAATTACCGTAATTTTGACTATAATAGTAGACTACTATTTTATTACATTAAATCTAAATTTCAGGACATTTCACATTCCATACTTCAGAAGAAAGTCATCAGTGTGTCCTACACAGCTGAATTTTTTTTCAGCACATCCACTGAACTGACAAAAACGTGCTGCAATCTATGTCAATTCAGAAGTCTGTCACAAAATTAATTAACATCTATTTCTCCAAAGGTCTTGACCCAAATGCAACCACAGTTGACCCACTTACTCTTTGGATACTAGATGTCACATGTTCCAAATGGTGTTCAGATCGGTTTAATGGTTAGCTCACAGTGATATTCATTATACTGCTGTAATGTGTACTGTATGCACAACATTTTCTATTTCAACTGATTTTTAACCAAATGTCATCAAAATATTTGACAACACACCTGAAATCAGCAGAATGACGTCCTATTTTTTTCAGAATTTTTTCACCAGTGCTTTAACTGTTATTGATATCTCACTGTGTTTTAAAAATATTGACTAATGAAATTCAAGGGGACGTGGCTCAGCAAATGACTCAATAACATTTGGACCAATCATCACAAACCTTGCAAGCAATGCTTGAACAGGTACCAGGCACATATCCTTAAAGTTTCATTCAAATTGACCACTAGGGGGCACCACAAATACAAAAAATGGCCATGCAGTAACACAAATCAGACTAGAAATCAGAAATTGATGGTCCAATCATTACAAAACGTTCAGGGTATGTAAAATAGTGATTATGAAACATGTGAATTGTTTTAAAATCGGTCAAAAGGAGGTGCCACAAGTTCCAAACAAGTGCAATGGCCTTTCACAAAATTTGGCCATGAATCAATGAGTGTTTTTTCAAACATCAGCAAACTTGGTGGACATTTTTAACTAGAAAACTCTGCAATTGCTGAAGAAATTGCGTGTGGGAGCTGCAAACAGTCAGTTTAGAACTGTACAAGTAATGTTGCTACTGCCACTGCCACTGCAAGCTGCTGCTTCAACAGGATTTTTTTTTCCCAAATGTTATAACACATTAAATGAAATGCATATTTGTCACATCCCGTCAATGTAAAGTTTGTGAGGTCAGAACAAATGGAAGGATTAAGCAAGAAAATATGTGTTAACATGAAAAGCTGTTTAAAAGGAAATGTGTACTACATTAAAAACTAAGTAATATATGAATTAAAAGTGCTCCAAGCCTGAAATCAGACATTAGACCTGAGAATTTTACTCCCTATGAATGTACAGGTATACTTTTGTATAAGTTTACAAATAGTAGTGATGTAGGGGTGGATAATGTCCAAAATGTTGTGTCACAGTTAGGGATGCATGATATTATCGGCACGTCATTGGTATCGGCTGATAAAAGCTCTAAAATGAAACATCGGTGTCGGCGAATCTGCCGATTATGAGCAGTCAATATGTCACCTTCTCCTCTGCCGCCTGACTGTGCTTCCCTGGACGAACTGTTTCACCCTGACAGTTCCGGTGCTTCCTCCGCAGGCTCCACTGAACTCAAGCTGCCTGTCCGACCCGCTGCTTCTTCCCACTTCAACCCGAATAACAAACAAGGGCTCAGTGCTCCACATGGAGAGCCGGGGCTAACGTTAGCTGGGAGGCTAGCAGAGGCTAGCTGGCTGTGTTTCCCTCCGGTCATGCTGCAGCTAAGGCAAAAGTAATAGCATACATCTCCTTATAGGGATGTACAATTTGACATTGAAACAAAGTTTTGGTGAATTTAAGAAATATGGAACTTAATGAGTAGTATGGTGGTGTTTCAATTATGGCCACAAGGTGGGGCTGTTGGTACTAAATTTCATTTCACTGAAAACAACAGAAGTGTAAAGTTACAGTAGCGCCCCCTGTGGGGTGAATTGTATCAAATTTTACATAATGGTGCACTGTTGTTATAGGTACAAGATTCTCAAATTTGGTATCGATCCAAATCAGCATTGAAGAGTTATGTCTTGTTAAATGCACCTTCAAAAGTTTGGTAACCAATTACAGACAAACGGTAAGTGATACCAAAAAACGAAGATATGAGCTGTGTTTGGGATCATCTAAATATGATATGTGTCAAGTTTGATGAAGATTGGATGAAAACTGTGCCAAGAGTAGCAAAAAATGCATTTTTGAAAAAAAAAAAAAAAAAAAGACGGAAAAATTTGAGACACAAATGGGCGTGGCTTATATCAGTCTACTTGATACCATCCAAGGAATACACTGTGCAAAAATTGTTTGGATAGGCCTCACGATTAATGAGTTATAAGCCAAAACATAAAAGATGTAATAACTGACCACATGGTGGCGCTATAGGTCACATTTTAGAATATGTGAAGCAGTTTCACATGGCTCACCTGTCAATCAAGATTGAACACTTTATCGCTTTTAGTTTTTGAGATATGAGCTTTCAAACATTGCTCCCATTGACTGTCCATTATAAATTTTAATGCTTTAAAAATCATATAAAATCATAGGAATACGTTAGAGATGTGAAAATTAATAGCACTCATCTCCTTATGGGGATGTACAATTTGACATTAAAATGAATAAACTCCTACATAATTAGGCCATTAAAGCACGTCACCTAAACGTTCCTGCAGTTGATCAACAGATAGTGATAGTGCTTTTTAAGAAGAGCATGGCCTCGTTAAGATTTGGACATAAACGCATGACTATCTGTTCTGTATCCGTTTGTATTTTTACCGTTATTGCTTTTATGTTTAACATCAACCTGCCAATGGGACTGGGGATGGAAATTAGCCATTTGGCTAAAATCCCACATAATTACATGTCAATGTAAACATTATGTACTGTTCCCATTTTTAAAAAGTAAATAAATCTGAAATCTGTCTGATTGTCATAAAAGCTGTTGGTAATCTTTATAGTTTACTTGCCAACAATGAGTACCCGTTAATGTCGAGTACCCCAAAGTTTTATGTTAGAAGTATATAGTATGGGTCCCCAGTATTCAGAAACTGCTGGATGCTAACTTGCATATTTTGGGCAATTAGCACAATTAGCAAAATAAGCATAAATTAGCATAATCACCTATATGGGCAATATTTCAACAACTGTTTGGCTGATCTGGGCAATATTGGAGTGGTTTTAAGGGTTATTCATAATGCTGAATCCATTTCTGACATTTACAAAATTCAAAATGGTTGTTTAAACCGGAAGTGGACAGAAAAAGAACAGAAAAGGCCATGTTTTAGACTTTGAGGTGCAACCCTGAGCAGTTTCAGCATATCCAACTCAAATTTGGTCAGAGAGGCCTCAAGACCTTGGTAATGCTACATTATGAAAATCGTGACGTATCATCAAACAGCGTTGCGCCCAGAGCGCGGCAAAGTTGATGTTTCGCCAAAACGCATAAAAGTGGCCTTAACTTCAGTGTCCTTGGTCATATCTGCCTGAAACTTCATATGTGTGTTAACGGTTCAGGCCTGAACATGTAATATGAGTTTCGTTGACAGGCATGGCTAAATGACTTGGTCACGCTCATTCATAAAAGTAACCCCCATAGGACTTTAGCTGATATGCACGAAAATCGGTACACACATGTATCACACCCAGACGTTCAAAAAAGCCTCCTGCACCCATAGACCAAACCCAACAGGAAGTCAGCCATTTTGAATTTTGCGGCCATTTTTGACTTTTTGCACGTGTTGTATTTTAACTCCTCCTATAGGATTAATCAGAACAACTTCAAAATCACTGTGTGCCATCTAGACAACGTTGTGATCAAAATTTATCAAAAGATTAGTAGATCGTTAAACGGTTTGGCCATCAGGTGGCAGCGAAGTTTGATGTCTCGCCATGAAAAACAAAATTGCTTTAACTTTATGGTAAATGGTCCAATCTGCACCAAACTTCACTGGATATATAATAGACCCACCCTGAACACGTCTACATGCAGAAATTTCGTATTTGTCATAGCGCCCCCTGCTGGAAACAGAAAAAGCCATGTTTTAGACTTTGAGGTGCAGCTCTGAGCACGTTCAGCATATCCAACTCAAATTTGGTCAGAGAGGCCTCAAGACCTTGGTAATGCTACATTATGAAGATTGTGATGTATCGTCAAACGGCGTTGTGCCCAGAGTGCGGCAAAGTTGATGTTTGGCCAAAATGCATAAAAGTAGCCTTAACTTCAGTGTCCTTGGTCATATCTGCCTGAAACTTCATATGTGTGTTAACGGTCCAGGCCTGAACATGTGATATGAGTTTCGTTAGTGGGCGTGGCTAAATGACTTGGTCACGCCCATTCATAAAAGTAACCCACATAGGACATTTCACCGATATGGACGAAAATCGGTACACACATGTATCACACCCAGACGCACAAAAAAGCCTCTTGCACCCATACACCAAACCCAAGAGGAAGTCGGCCATTTTGAATTTTGCAGCCATTTTTGGCTTTTTGCGCGTGTTGTATTTTAACAAACTCCTCCTATAGGATTAATCAGAACGACTTCAAAATCAGTGTGCCATCTAGACAACGTTGTGATCAAAAGTTATCAAAAGATTAGTAGATCGTGAAACGGTTTGGCCATGAGGTGGCTGCGAAGTTTGATGTCTCGCCATGAAACCCGAAATTGCTGTAATTTTGGGATACATTGTCCAATCCTCACCAAATTTCACATGATTCATAATAGTCCTACCCTGAACACATCAACATGACAAAGTTCTGTGATTGCCCCCTGTTGTTGACAGGAAATGTCATGTTTTAGACCTCGAGGTGCTGCTCTGAGGACATTGACCTTATCCAACTCACATTTGGTCAGAAAGGCCTTAGGATGTACTGTGAAAACCATGATGTCTTGTCAAACGCTGTCACTGTGGCAACGCCTTATTCGCCATAAACCACAAGTTTGTTTTTGAGGGGTAAAGGATGCTTGTAAAGTCATGAAACAACTGGTGTGTGATGTGATTTTTGATCTTCGATGTACCAACATGGCTCATCAGTGCCCCCTATAAATATTCTACGAAGCAGTCCCCGAAGGTGGTTTGACCTACATCTATGAACCTTGGTAGGAACATGCATCACTGAAAGATGTACAAAAAAAGCCTCCCCCAATCTTCCCCAAATTTCACAGGATTGATGACAGTCCTACCCTGAACATATCTATATGCCAATACTTGGTTATGAGTACAGCGCCACCTACTGGCAAAATGACATGTCTTTGTATGATTTGAGGGTTATGACGTGTAACTCCTGTGTGAGGGGCCTGCCTTTGACGCTGTCATTTCAAACTCAACACTTCCTGTATCCATTTGAAATTAAAAGCCCCTTACTGCTTCGTGGGAGAGAATCCCTTTATTTTCTAACAAAGCTTTTATGTGAAACATTTGTGGGAACTTGTGGAGAATTCAGAGACATTGCAGTACTTCAAATGTACCTCCTGCCATCTGGTGGCACTTTTTACATAACTACAAACGCAGTCCAGCTGGAACATGGATACCCATAGTGACTGAAATAATAACAACAATAATAACAATAAAAACAGAACACAGATAATCTGATGACATCACACACATTGTGAATGATGACCAGCGATGGTTGGTTGTGGTCAGTTTGTAGTCTGTCATGTCTGTTGGCCAAGTCTTGGCAAGATTTTATGACTCAATAATTGCTTTATCAGACATAGTGACCATCGGAACGGACAAACATATGATTTGGTCTGAACCTGGCATTATTTATGTGCTTCTGCTTCCTGTTTTTTCACATCCTTAACATAGTTGTCTTTTCTACCGTGCACTACCTTCAGCAACAGCAAGTACTTAACTGTTTTATCGGTTTCTCCCTCCTCTAGGTGGTGGTGAAAACTCGCACGGAGTACCAGACAGAAAAGAAGAGGCTGAAGGTTCCCAAGGTGGAGGAGTTCACCATCAGCTTTACTGATGGGGTGTCTGAGAGACTTAAGGTAACAATGAACTGTATCTGTATCTTCACTGATCTTCACCTCATTAAGGTCATAGGCCATGAAGTAAATACAGTTTCACTATTAGTTGCATTTATGCAGTACTGGTATCTGATCAGTGCTCGATATGCTCTGAACTTGATCTGTGACTCAAATTGGTGTCCAAGTAGAACTTAACTGTTTGGGTTGAGGTAATATTTGCTATAATTAGAAGCAGGATATTCACCTTACATTTTCTTGGCTTACCAAAATTAACAAGTAGTGTGCCTGAGACTGTTTATGCAGAAATGTTTTAAATTGACACTGTTAAACCAAAGTGCATGTGTTTGGAAAGTGCTAAGCATATGAATGGATGAATGAAAGTTGAATTTTACTGGATGAGTTGTGTGATGTGTTGATGTAGTTCTGGTGTTGTTAAATGTTCCCCGATGACTTCAAGTCATCAAGAGTTTTCTCAGTGCTTGGATTCTGTATTTACTGTAGGCCTGCAAGACAAACAAATTAAATGTAACAGGGTGATTAACTGATATTCACTGATACTTTGTAGTATTAGTATTTTATGAAGTATTGCTACTTTTACTTGAGTAAAGGAGAAATACTTCTTCCACCGCTACTCTTCCAAGTGAAGGGTGGAACAGGTGACTTCAGCTGTATGTGTGAATCACTGAGCTACCAGTCCAAAAACATCTACATCACCCAGGCGCTCTCTGTTCAGTTGTCGTTAGGGGAGACCAAAGAGAACTCATGTTGTCATGGCAGCAAAGAAAACCTCCCTCTATGACAGCCTCGACTGAGAGCGTTAGAGAGAGAGGAGAGAAGGTGTGCACATGTCTCCAAGTGTATGTGTGTGTGTAAAAGAGAGGTGTAACACTGGCCTGAAAGGTCCTTCAGAGCAGAGGAGAACAGAATGAGATCTCAGGCACCTAAGAGGCTGTGAAATCTGTCTGGATGAGACATTGTGCTTATATCACACATACACACACACACACCCTCACATGCACGCACGCACGCACGCACACACACACACACACACACACACACACACACACACACACACACACACACACACACGTTACATTCACACACTGCTACACTAAAGCCGTGTCAGAGCAAGCCAAGGTTAAGTGGAAAACTGCATTGCTTGTTCTGGAAATGGCTGCATTGGCGGACAAGCATATCAGAAATCTTCCATGTAGAGAAAATATCTGTTTAGTCCATGACCTGCAGTCCTTTATTGATTTCATACACAGACATGCAAAGGAAATGGAGTCCTTATGAGCTGTATTTGGATAAGGATACAATCTTCTGCCACAGTATAAACAGTATAGTACACATTTTTATTAAAGATTCCAAATTATGCTCATTTTCAAATTCATTCTTGTATTCAAGGTTTCTACAATAACATGTTTACGTGCTTTAATGTTCAAAACACACTTTATTTTTCTCATACTGTCTGCCTGAACATATTTATACTCACCTTCTTGTCTGAAACGCTCTGTTTTAGCTCCTGTCTCTTTAAGCCCTCCTCTCAGAAAAAAACCCAGTCTGCTCTGATTGGTCAGTGTTTCCAGGTTTCTGTGCTCCCAACATCTCTGCACTGTTATTGCAGTTAGGGAAATGACTGTAACAGCACTGCAGTGGCAGTTTCTGCCTTTCAGTAGTTATAGTTATATAGTTAAAGTCGTGTGGAATAAACTGTGGCGTCGTTAGGACTGAGCATCCTGAATGTTTTATGGACAGCCCCGATCCTCTCAGACAGTTACCGTTCATAGTAAACTCATTCAGTGGCTACTCCGGCAGCAGCACAGCGTCTCTCCCTCTCCTCTCTTGCCCAGTGCACATGGGAGTTGGTGTTGTGAGTGATTGTGTTATAAACCTTTGGTAATGTAAACCTACGCAACACTTGCTGCTCGACGAAAAAACACATATATAGCCCCTTTCCACTGTAGGAACTTTGATCATTTACCTGGGATTTTGAAAAACCTCAACGGGTTTCCAGGGAAAAAACGTTCCCTCAACCCCAAACTTTTCCTGAAAATAGTACCTAGTAGGGGGGTAGGACTTTTCAAATTCCCCGGAATTCTTGAGGGGCGGGGCTGTGTGCTGAAGAACACTGATTGGTGGAACACACACATGCAGCGCCCCACTCTTTCGTGCCAGTGTGGCTGAAAACTACAAGCTTCACTTCATTTGTGTTTTGATCATTTGGGAAAAAAAAGTTCCTGGAAATGTTGGCCAAAAAGGAGTTTATGTGAATGTACAATATTTATCATAATATAACAGCCTGTCACAGGTTACAGCGTGATGATTAGAGGAGAAATAGCAGAGCATAAATGTCCAAGTGGAGGACAGAGGTTTGATTTTTGGATTGATTTTTAATTGGACACATAATCAAGGCAATATAGTAAAACAGTAGCATAAAACACCTGAACCGCCTGACTCACCTGTCAGTGGTCGAGTTGCATTTTGGGTAATGTCGGCACCAGGTTTTGACAAGGAAGAACAATGTGTGGAATAAAAAAGAAGACATGTCTTGTTTTGCCTTATCGATTTTGAGTCATTTTGAGTCTGATACTGTACAGCAGTAGTGCAGTGCTAAGTCTGTGGATCTTTTAGGATTTACCTGACAAGTGCCATTGGGGAAACAAATCAGGACACAGTGTCAAAAATGTCTACATTGCCATGCAACAAAGCTTGGCCAACTTGTTAAAAATTGTTGCTCATCAGAGATGCTCCGAAATGTTGCAGTAGATTTTACTGTCTGTCATCTCTGGCTTGCCACACCATGTCAGCTTTTGTTAGGGAGAAATGCATTTCAGTCTGTGTGATTTTGTGTGATGTGGGTTGGTTTTGGGGTGCTCGCATGCTTTGCTTGACTGACAGAGCTGATTCCGCAGGCACACAGGCATGTCCACGCGTGCACACACACACACACACACACACACACACACACACACACACACACACACACACACACACACACACACGTAGCGTAGCATGCTGTGCAGTGCAGAGCAAACATTTCTGGATAAAAAGCTTGCACATCTCTTCTCTCTTCAAAGCTTGCAGATTGTGTTGATGGATGAAGAGCTCAGAGTGTAAAATGCTCTCTAATCTGTCCTCCCTGACTGCCTCACTCCTGCTTACCACTCTCCATCCTTTTCTCAACTTCTTTCTCCCTCCCCTGCTGCTGCTTTCTTTCCTTTCCCCACATGCTTTTGCTTACTGCATTGCTTTTTCTGCTGTGATACAAACTTCTTTATTTTGAAACGCAGTGCTGCTTGTTTTGTGTAAAAGACAAGTCTTCAGTTACATCTTTTAGTCAACATGACAGTGTTACTGTGAACAAAGAATGATCCTTGTGCAAGGAAAGCAGATAGAAATATGAAAAAGTGGGAAAAGGTAGACATGTTATTATCCAAAATGAGTATTGCTTAAAAAACAAACCATCAAAAATATAAAATACAGTAATAAGTTGGTGGAAGTAGGGCATATGGGAGCATATATATAGTGATAAATTCTCACAAGAGCTTCCTACTTCCTGCTGTCTCTCTTGCCTCTCTCATGTATCTCCTCCTCCCTCATCCCCCTGTATTTTCCAAAGATTCCTCCCTTTAGACCAAGTTCATGTGTCATTGCTCACGGTGTCCCAGTCTCCTCCCTCTTCCCTCCCTCCTACTCTCGTTCTGTCCTTCACCGCCTGTCTTTTACCGTCCTCCCTCCCTCTCTTTTTGTCTTTCTGATTACTCCCAGCAGACCTGAGATACAGCGTATTCCCTGTAGTTGTTTTGTTCCTTAAACAAATTGAGAAGGGCATGTTTCCCCCTCCTCATTAGTCAAGTAAACTGAACCTGGAGAGGACTCACTGAGAAGGAGTTCAGTCTGTTGAAACAAATTATTTTCACTGCACCTTTCCTGTGGCACATAGAGAGAAAAAAAAAAAAGAAATTTATTGTTATTATTATTTTGTCTCTTAATGTTGTGTTTTTCAGTTGAATGTTTTGGAAACAATTCTTATCCAGATGTAAACATTAGACTTATGTCAGTTTTTTTCATACTGTCATACCTGCCTGAAAGTTTTCCTGAGTATACAGGATATGGCTGTATTTGTGTGAGGCGCCACCCAAGACTAGCTAATTGCCTTGTTAACTCATCACAATATGCACTTCATTCAAACTTGACAGAAACAAAATATAAACACCAAAACAATCTTGTAAATCATCTATTTAGTTAGTCCACTGTTATGGCAATCACTAAGTCTGGTTTGGTTATAATAAACCCTGAATTCACAGAGTTAAGGCCTTCATTTCTGTGTCCGAAATTGTTGCATGTTTAAAAATGAATATGACTTCATGTTATGTCAAATATGTTTGCATATCAAAGGGCATATCAAAGGGCGTAACATATCAAACAGTCTATACGGATAGGAGCTAAAGAGGCACATACTACAAGCCGAGCGTCTAGGTGACAGCTGGCGCGACCGGCACGCTCGGCGAGCTCTTATGACGTTGCCAGCATCCCTGCGATTGGTGGATGGATGATGGAGCAGGCCATGCCTCCCCTCCACAGGAGCCAACCACAAGATGGAGACGACACACTGGAATTAACATAAGAGCAAACTACACGGGGAAAATGGTTAACCACGGGGAGGGAATGGCAGTGGCCGTAACACTTAGTCTAAAACTTTTTTCCATCATTGAAATTTTCAGAACATTGTCAACTTTCTGTATTTTTCACATCTGTCAGAAGCTTTTAGAGATATTTGACCAAGAATCAGTGAAGAAAATGTGGCGGAGGGACACAGCTGCAACAAGACAGAGGAACAGGATGCACAGACTCATTTCATAACTCAAATAGCTCACTTTCAGCAGGTCAGATTGTAATATTCAGGTGGATGATGATGAAGAGGATATAGACCACCCGAAGAATGTGGAGGAGAGGTGGAGAGAGGCAAAGGAGGAAATGTATCTTTTCATTTTGTCCCGTATTACAAATTTTCACAAAAAAAGGAACAATAAAACTTGGATGACAGTTTAAATAACATGTGCAAAAAAAAAAAAAACAGCGTGCGAAGGCCATAACGTGAAAATTTTTTCTGTAGTCCCTTTGCTCCCTCTCTGCTGTTGCTGGCCAGCTTTCTACAGTCCCCTAATGTTATCCCCACCACTGCAACAAATTTGCAACAAATGTATTTAAAAACAAATGTAATGCTGGCCAGATTGGTTTTTTTTGTGAAGTGAACTGTTTTAATGAACATATCTACACAGTCAGCGTTCAAACTGAACACCAAAACATTTACTGGTAAAATCATTTATTTGCTTTTCCCTAGAATATCAGCTCACAGCA
>JAPZEB010000006.1:20476765-20487420 GCA_029783705.1 Chaetodon striatus
CAACATGTCTTAACTCCGTCTCTTCCTCATCACAGCATGCTAGATTGAAGGTGCCATTTTTTGGCCAGCGATTTTTTTCCTGATGTTCTCTTATGCCATTTAGCCATGCAGTGCCAAATTTGTTTCTTTCAACCAGGGTGTTGCTGCATTACTACCTCCATGAGGGTCAAGTCCACTTTTTCCATTTTTCCCTGCTCGGCCAAACCTTGTTTGACCCCACTTGCCCTTGGGATCTCCGGCCACTGGTCTGTTTCTTTTGTGCGCATTAGCACGATTATTTTTCCTACTGTGATAGCTGTTTTATATTTCTTGTCTCTCCACAGATTATACTCTAATTTTTCTGACCCATCTTTGTTAAGGAGTTTTAGTCAGGCAGCCAACTTTTCCTGTCTCCCACTCAGCTTTTCTGGGCTCGACAATGATCTGCAGCCACGGGACAAACTCTATCCCCTATTCTAAACCATCTGATGGTCCGCTCTTGTAGTGAGAGCACAGGTATTGTAGTATTGGGTCTAATGAGTAGGGAACCCACAATCTACACAGGATTAACTCCCACGGCAGACTTGGAAATTCCTCCCGTATTTGTTTCAAATTCACAAATTTTGTGATTTGCCCAAGTTTTAGTCTGATTAGTTGCTCAGCACTCTCCTCATCTTTATAAGTTCTTTCTAATCAGGTGTGTTCTTACACCTTGGGTTTCCACAGAGGCTTCTTTTGTACAATGTTCCTCAATCCAAAGTTCGTCTTCACTACTGTCCCCCTCTTCCATCCAATTTTGTCTCCCATACTATGCACTTATACTTCTCCTACATTTTACATTTTACTTTGTCTTTTTATTTCAGTATTACTCAATTCTCATTTTCAGTTTTTAATCTTCATACATCTGTACATCTCATATTCTTCTCTGCACACTCCACTCAGTCTCACAATATATTTACAAAGTTTATCTTAGCCCCTTAGCGATTCTCTTTTATGCTGTGGTCGCTGTCCCGTAGGCCCCTTAGCGACTTTTTCTTTTTACTTACTTTTCAGCGTTCTGCCCGTGCAGAGCTGTTACCTAGTGGAACACCTTAGTTCTCTATGCTAAGGCACCACAAGACTATCAGCGGTATCCACAGAAGCTATTTATTATTATCTTTTTTTTAATTTCTTGTCTTGATTCAGAGCTATAGAAATCCCCTTAATTACTTCTTATCCTCTCACTATACCTTTATGCCTGAATGTGGTTACTTTTAACAATGAACCAGATCATCCCTGTAAGTATCACAAGACACATAATAATCCAGGTTGTTATAACCACATTCAACAAGCACTAATTCACTCTTTCCACACCATGGTCACATATATTGCAGTGTTTTCTTAGCTTTAGAATATTTATCATTTGGTAATTTCTCCTGGCTAGTTTCTTTAGGGAGAGGAAATTGTCAGATACCTTTGACCTGGGCGGCCTCTGCACCCCAGACACACCCGGTTTAGGCAGAAAAAAAGGCTCTGCTGACCTTATTTGGTGGCCACCTGTCTGTCTGGTGCACAGCCCAAAGTCCAGCTCGCCTTCGGCCTCAGAATCGACTCCTTCCCTCCTGGCAATTGAATCGCCACCCAATGCTGAGTAATCAATGTCCAGATTAGGGTCAGATTACTCTGGACCTCATCCCCAACACTTAGTTCAATATTTGTCTTCCTCTCTCAAATGTATCTTGGAGTCAATAGGATGATACTCAAGAAGTCACTGGAAACACTTGAAGTCAGGTGCAATTGAGTTTAATGTGTTCACAAGCAACAACACATACAACTCGTGTGTCAAGTTCCGGAACCAGACTGAAGATTCACTTTCAGTGCTCTCTCTTATGCTCGTGGAGATTCTACTGAATCTCCACTTCTTTTCCTTAAACCTTCCCTCTTGACCTAAAATCTAATGGGACATGGTCCAAGCCTGTTCAAACATGACTTCTCTTACATAATGGTGTAATGTTCATGACAGTCTGAACATGCGAGGTCATTGCCCCAACTTGATTTACCAATATGTTTGGGGAAAGGCTCAGTTTGACCTTTCCTCCCAGGTTCGGGCCTAATCCTACTCTGTTTTTTAAAAACATTTAATCATAGTGTTTCTATTAAACTTTGATCAGATCAAACGTGGCATATACTGTATTCAATACAAACATCAAACCTGTGATCAAACCCAATATATGAATATGATCAAATCAGTCGTGTGGATGAGTGCATTGATTTGTACTTACTAGGTAGATGGGTAAATGCACACTAATTACTATATTGATTAATACATTCCATTACACTTTCAGTCTGTCACCACTCATTTTACACTACACAACAATTAAGAGCTGATGTGGGGAATGATCATTATGTGCCTTTGCTCATTGTCGACCAGATGGGCAAATATGTTTTCTCAGGCTATCATGCAGGTCTGGCAACCAGCGAGATGAGGACTTAATGCACAACACACAGTTTGGTACACAGGTGATGGTCCAAAAACATCAGGCAACGGCTTCCAAAAATGCTAAAGAGGATCAAAGTCTAAGATACTGAAATGTGGTCAAATATCACTCGGAGAAACTCAGGAAACTAAAGCTGGAGCGCTAACTGAGACAGTGAGGACGAACTGGCATGGACAAAAGAAATCACATACATTAAATACACAAGAGGGGAAGGGTAATGAGGGTCAGGTGAAACTAATCATGCTAAGTAAGGTAATCACACAAGAGGGAAACACATGAGGGCAGGGAGTGGAGAATCTGAAATGAGAAACAAGAGTGAGTGCCAAATAAAACATTTAAAATAACTGAAAAACTGGAAACAAGAGAACATAACCTTAATCACGGGACTGGGATGTGACAGTATATTATTCGTTTGCCATTTGACTCTCAACATTTGTAACACATTTGGATTTATAGGTAATTTTAATCTTGCTTGTCACTCAGGTTGTCAAATACCAACACTTTGTCATGCTCTTGAGCATCTCATAGTGACGCACAAGGCAACCTTTAGGGTATCTATAAGCCTTGATCAGACTCCAGCCCAAATCTAATTTTTTTGCAAATCATATCAGAATCCAATCTTACTGACTGTTCGCATTACATATTGCAAGTGATCAGATCCAATCTGCATGTGCTCATATTGACGTAGTTATCCACATTGATTTCCATCGTAACAGGCTATGCGCAAACCTTCTCCTAATTGCAAGGAAGCGAGGAGACTGCTAAGTTGTGCCACCTTTCGTGCTGCCATCACCGCTAGAATGGTAGAGGAGAGAGGCATGTGGTGTAGGCAGACCAGTGATGCCTGGTGGCTCGGGATTTCATACCTTGGCGCATCTCTTCGGAATCGGAAAGGCCACCATGTGCGTAATTGTGCATGAGGTGTGCGCTGCCTTAACCTCTCTCAAGAATGACTTCCTCAAACTTCCCACCGGACTTCACCTGGAGGAGGTCGTACAGGGATTCAGATCATGATTTGAGCTTTCCACAGTGCGGAGGTGCCATCGATGGGTCCCATATCCCCGTTATTGTACCCTCAGACAGCCACACCAATTACTTTAACCGGAAAGGGTGGCACTTGGTCATTCTGCAAGCCATCACTGACCATCAGTACTGGTTAATACCCTTTCACACTTTTTAAATTAAATAGACCAGTAAAATAAACACAGGTAAAGACAGTTTATGCACTTCTCAGGCACTTTATCTCCTCATCCGTCCACGTTTTTTTGTTTTCCTCCATGCTTTTAACCCGTGGCTTGACTATATCTTCCACTTGTATGTCCACAGGCATCACTAGGCAACAAGCGTCTCCCCAGATCTATGTTGTTGTTGTTCGTGTCGCGCTGCGAGTGACACAAAAGACACTTGGAAATCTTATTTGAGCGACCGAGACATTCAGATTGAAACTGATCTGTAAAAGTCCGATAGGAATCGCATTTGAAACCACCTCCGTACGTGGTTTGATTCAGGTTTGGAAAAATCGGATCTCGTGTGTTTTCGCTGTCCAGACTGTTGGAAAATCAAGCTAGATACAACCTGGATATGCTAAAAATAAGATTTGGAGTGATAATGTGAACAAGGCTTATGTGACACATGGTTGAAACACATTGTAACAGGGTAATGATGTGAAACAATCACATTTAGGTTTAGGCTATAAAACTACTTGGTACTATTTAGAGAAAAAAATCACGTTTTGTGTTAAAATAAAAGTATATTTGTCACATAATGTAACGTATCGTGAGTGACATCAGTGTGCAACTACTGAGCGTAAATTGTGTAACGTTAAATTGCAAAAACAATGTCTTTTGGTTTCACACACTTGTGGTCTCCTGTGTGAATGTCTGGCTTTGTTTGACCCATCCCTACCTATGATATGAGATTTCTATGTCTTTTCAAAAGTAAATTACCCATCCAAATGAAATTGTGATTTTCTTCATAGTATGCTGAAGACCCCTCACAGTATAAATTTGATGTAAACAGCATTTTGGCATTCGGGTGGAATCTGTCAACATTTAAATTTCCACTTATTATTTTTAATCTTTCTTTCAGCACTGACAAACCAAAGCGTGTTTAGATTAATTATCATTAAAAGGAAATATGACAACAACAACAACAACCTTATAACAGTGTAAATATTTAAATATGAGCCTTTGACTTATTACATATTTACCTCGGCTGGGACACAGGTGGTGCTTCTGTGTCTCCTTCACCACCTATATGAATAAGCTGTTATAACAATATCAATATATAGGCCAATGTTATAAATATATGTATGCTGTAGATTGTTAGGCCTACATATTATGGACGTATAAATTAAATATTCTAACCTTGAGTTTGATTGTTTAGCCAAGGTGATTTAGTGTTTATTGCTGTCTGGCTCAGACATACAGTAGGTGGTCTGTCTTTGTCAGGCCCAAAATGTAATTAGACCTCATACACGAGACACTGTGCCCATCAGTTTGGGTCCATTATAAGCTTGTATATTAATGTTAAAACATTATACATGATATATATTTAATATATAGACTAATATTATTAATATGTGTAGGCTTTAGGTCAGTACATATCATGGGTGTATAAACTGAATGCCCCAACCCTGAGTTCAGTTGTCCACTGCAGTGCTTTCCATTTCTAGCTCAATGAAGTTTCTCTTCTTGACCATATTATGCTTCCCTATGTAGTAACTCTGGTAAACTCTAGGGGCGAGTACTCTGTACAAATAATAAATGTAAATGATGATTGTTTTCAGCAGCCACATTTATCACAGTCAGATTTTTCATACTTTGTGATGGGTGAGATAATAACATTTCATGCATCACATTTAAACCCTATTCTTAGATGATTTCTGCGCTGGAATCTGTGCTAGTTTGCAAGTTAGATTGATAAATGAGGGCCACAGTGTGCAACTAAGCATGCAACAATTCTAATGGGAAGTAAATCATCCTGCCTCCAGATCCTTCACTTAAAAGTATTTTTTAATCATACCATAGCCATTTGATACGGGGTCAAAAATGCATTCAACTACCTAAGAATGCAAACTGACAAAGCAAATATATTTGAGTCCGTGTTAACCCGCAGCCTTGACTCCCACTTCTTTTGTAATTTTGGATTTTGAAAGTGTTACAAAGGAATAGCTTAAAGGTTTAGTATACTTATACATACCGCATTTCAGACTGAATTCCACACACAAATAAAATGATGAAACTTTTACAGGAGACAAAAAGTTTGTATTTGTGTAGAGGCATACCTCAAAGAGGTAACACGAAAAGGGAAAATCTCCCAGTTGTTGTAAACCCAGTGGGCTGTTTCCCTCGAATGGTTTTGATGTGTTTCTGTTGATGACTGCCATGGCTAAAGGTAACCGCTGTCGAACCAAACAAGTGCCTGCTCATGTGTGACAGGGGATGCGAAGTGGAAACAAACAACGCATCATGTGCAAACCTCTGACCTCTAAATAACTTACTTGGACTTTTAATTCTTTACACCTAAGCCAGATATTTACCAGAAGGAAATACTGAAACTCCAAAAACACAATTCAAAAAATTAACTGTGTGCAAGTTTCAGTTTATTCCAGGAGAAAACTGGCAGAAAAAAGATTATTTTTAACCTTAGCTGTACTTGAAAACAGCTGTGTGGTAGCAAATAGATATCATATAAATTGCTGAGCATTCCTCACCACAGTCTCCACCGAACTTTCCCTTTGCACATGTATGTGCCTGCAGTGTGTAATGTGTTCCCCATGACTCCCTTCCTCCCACCAAATAAATGTCAACACACATCTCTGTCAGAGCAGCAAAATTTAGATACAATGCACCTCTTGCCGTGTGCTGTTATGGATGGTGGAGACACTATGACGGCCTATCACTTCAGGGGGGCAATTAGCCAATCAGATTACAACCTGAGTGATCCTGTTATATTGTGGGGGGCATCTGCTTGTCTGCATGAGCAGCTGTGGTAACCCTGTGTGCACTGTGCATTGACCTTGGAGTCTCCCTTTGCCAGCACTCAGGATGTGACTCTACAAATAACTAGTGCCAAACATTGATTACTGCTAGCACACAAGGCCGCACAAAGCAGGGTAGAAAAAAGGATGGGGACAGAGATATTGGCTGCACAGTTAACAGTTATTTCCCCATCTCTCTCTCCCTTTCTCTTGGACTGTCTTTCTTTCTCTGGCCATGCGCTTTGTTGTACTTTCCATTACTCGCAGGCATAGCAAATACAATATTGGTTGGTCAGTCAGTCGTACACTCTCAGGCTGTTTCAACAGCTCTGTCATAAGGTATTTAAAAGCCACGCTTGGACTTGTGAATTTGAACAAAAGAGGGTAGTAAAGTCTAGTCAGCTTTTTCTGTCTTTTCAGTTAGCTGCCTTTCTCCAAAGTAATCAGTAAAGATGGAGGGTTTCAGCATCAAGTGCATGCAAATATGGGTGTAAACCATTTGCAGTTCAGCTCATCTCATCAGTGATCTGAACCTAACAACTCTTTGTGGCTATCTGAGGTCAGACAGATAAACAGGAGACCACCAAGCACAGCAATTATTGTATCCTCTTAACTTGATTTATCATTTCCTCTTTCAACTTTCAACCTGCAAACCTTATATTTATATTTAAGCTCCTGCTGGCAGTCATTCCAAGGTCCCCTACAATGTTTACAGAGGCGTCCTCTCTAATTTTAGGAAGGCAGGCATGGCGGTAATGTAAAGTGACACTATCTAGCCAGCACTCTTCTTTGCTTGAGGGCATTTCAAAGCTGTGGCTGTAGCAGTAGCCACCCAGATGAAAGTCCTGCGACCAAAATCTCAGATTATTTCCACGTTGACACAAAAAGCAGCATGATCACCAGCATACTTGAGTCTTCTTTTTGTTTTAATGGAGCAGTGGCACAGCAGCAGCAGAGGATAATGTAGCTGTAGGCACTGTTAGCACTTTAGGGAGGAAGCTTGGTGTCATGTTAGCACTTCCAGTAGGAGTGTTACTACAGGGTCTGGAAGACCAGAGCTCTATGGTCACAGAGGTCTGCGGGGATTTCCACACATCGATCAGCAAGTGAGAAGACAAAGTAATGAGTTATGTACAGACATGTGCATAACTCAATGAAATCCCACCTCTGCACAGCTGATGTGCTACGTTTTTGGTATTGCTAATTTATCGAGGATTTAAAGTTTATTAAAGAGAGATTAATCATCCATCTCTGCCAACCAAACTGTATAACAATTTGCTACTATTACCTTAAAAACAAGTGACTGGTGCTTTAATGCAATCAGATATGAGAGAAGAGTACATTTTTCCTTGTTTGCGGGCTCTGTTTGCTGGCAAAATGATACTAATTATTACCAAAACATATTTAGAAATACTAGGATGTATCAATTGCTGTTATATTACATTGGTAATGCTTCAAAAATCTCTTAAGAGCTTTGGTATTGAAACTGAGAATAGAGCTGTAAGGGGAAAAAAATGCAGCCTCCTCATTCCTCATTCATTTCAATGAGACTGCTGCATTTACGCAGCAGGGGACCTGATGTAAGGCCCCAACAAAAGAAAAAACTAAGTTTGTCTGGAACATTATCTGGCACCATTGGTCTAATAATTACATGGAAGAGCACAGTTCTTGTTACTTGAACACTATGCTTTTACTACTCACTTTGAAATTGCCTTGATGGGGATGAATGATTGATATTGTACGGAAGCGTATTGCTGCCACATCAGAAAAAAAATAATGGATCAGTATTACGTTATAACGTGAAAAGTTTATTGTTCAAACAAGAAGTTTTTCACATTTTAATATATTTTTCACATTGGAACAATATAGTTTTCACGTTTTTACAGCATTTTTACAATATATATTGTAAAAACGTGAAAAGTTTCACATTATAACGTTAAATTATTGTTATAACATGAAACTTTTCATGTTTCCTGGTGTGGCAGCAATACACTTCTGTAATATTGTGATGTATTTCCAGAGTTTTTTTAAAAAATCCCACCTAATGCACAGTGGCCAACGAGGGCTAATGCGCTACAATGGCCCATAACCATTAGGAGAAAGTTGCTGCAGGTTCAGAAACAATACTAATTCAAAAACACGTATGAAAATCTAAAACAAGTACAACAGAACAACAACAGAAACATACTCCAAAAAAAAAAAAAAAAAAAAAGAGTGCTACAGGAAGCCAAAACAAATAGAATAACAGCAAACATGCTGCAAATGCAGAAATGATGCAAAGTCAAAAACACACAAACCTCAAAAACAAATGCAACAATAAATAAATAAAACAAAAAAGTCAACACGATGGGAGTTCTCCTGGCTTCTAGGAGGAGCTACATGAATGTGTTGCTCTTTTATAATATTTTAAAAGACTATTCCAAATGTCTATAAGAACATATACCCTTATATTTAGTCTATTCACTCAACTAAAAGTCAGGCCGTTCCACTTAGCACTCCCCCTAGATGCCTGGACAAGATCTGTTGGATGACTGGATATGCAACATCTTTCGTTGCTTTTGTTTTAGGGGTTTGTCTGTTTTTGACTTTTGTGGAAATTAAGGAATCTTTATTGGGGGGCAATTCTCTGTATTTTGAGGTGATGACCATTTGGTAGGGGAAAGTTTCCTGTTTGTGCTTAACCCTTTATCAGGAGCGGGCAATTTCCTTTAAAAATGTAGCAGGTGAGTGCGACCTAGGATTAAAGCTGAGATTTTGTATAAAGGTCTGCACATTTTAAAGATTGGGTCTTCTCTCTATGCTGCATTTTTTTCTCACTTGCAGCATGTTTCCATTTTTCATTGTTTTATTTGTATTGGATTTTTATGTTTTTTTTAGTTGGCATTGTCTCTGGAGCTGCAGCATGTTTCTCCTAAATGGAAATGTTTGGGGCTGTTGGCCGCATGTTTGCCCTCGTCAACCACCATACTCATGGTATAAGTCTTAGAGATGGTTTACTTAACACAAACATGACAATGCTGACCCTCTTTTATTTTTTCATACTGTGCAGATTTGTGTGTGCGCGCGTGCGCGCGTGCGCACGCGCGTGCATGTGTGTGTGTGTGTGTGTGTGCGTGTGTGTGCGTGTGTAATTTCACAGTGGAGGCTAGAGTACCTTCAATCTTCTCTTTATTGGTCATTGAAAAAAAACAAAAAACTTGTGATAAAATTGTGATGGAGTGTGTGTCATCATTTTGGTGGAGGTTGATGGGCTGTAAAAAAAAAAGCTCCTTTGAACAATGATGAAAATAATTGTTAAATCTTTAAGTGTGAGATGTTGTATTTTACAAATACATTTGAATGCTACGAATAAACTAGAACCAAAGCCACACAAACTTCACACTGTTAAGAGATTCATACCTGAAACCATCTTGCTGTGTTCCAACAGCACTCACCACTGGGCCACTGTACTGCCCTGTGTCAATCCCATGCATTTTGTGATGTTCATCTTTTCGTCATTTTCAGTACAGAGAATGGCCTGTGGGCTAGAGAAATTGATCCTTGTATGCATAGACAAACATACCCAAAGTTGAAATATGATCATACATTTGGAAAGGTTAATTCCCTTGAATCTTTGATGGCATGGGGCCCATAGCTCAGTTCCCTCCAATTTAATTACATCTACTGTATATACAATCCTATTCAGTCTAAGTTAATTAAACGCATATTTGTTCAAAAGCAATTTTCTCAAAGGGAAGCTATTTCCCACAAGACTAGAAACAACACACAAACCACCATCCTGTTCCATGAGGATCTTAAAAGCAATCAAGATGGGGTTACAGAGAAAACAGATTCGATCAGTGGAAGCAGTGGAAAGGCAACACGAGACAGGGGAAAATTCAAAAGATGGGTTGAGGAAATTGACATTTAAAAAGTCTAGAACAACAGGGAGACAGGCAAACTGTTTGTTGTACTTTATGTTACCATTTCACCATGAGATATGATGTTAGGATATGGTTCTCAGCAGACGCAGAATGGAGAGACAGATTGCCCCTGCATGCTGTAAGGCCCTGGAGAAAGGACAGAGACAGACAAAATAAAGGTTTTAAGTTGTGTAACATGTTTCCCCCATAGCAATTATCTTGCCCTGTCCTTATGCTCAACTTAACCGCTACCCTGAGGTTCAATCCACCAAATGACCAACATTTTTGAAAAGAATGAATGTACATCCAAAGTTT
>JAPZEB010000006.1:20515601-20529107 GCA_029783705.1 Chaetodon striatus
ATAATAATAAAAATAAAAATAAAAAAATAAATAATAATAATAATAATAACAGTAACAATAAAATGGCCAGGTGGGGCTTTGATTCAGCACCTTGACTCAAGCTACAGAAGGGAAACAGTAGGCCGTGTCTGTTAAATAATAAATTCAATCTGTGTTAACATTGGGAACGCTCATCAAGTCGACAGAGGCAGCCAAGGGAAAAGAAAAAGAGATGGAGGAAAGGGAGGGTAGAGAGTGGGGGTGGCAGTCGAGGTGGAGGGGCGAACCAAATCTTCCCTGAAGCAGTTCCCCTCCATGTCCAATCCTGACAGATTATGTGCAGTTCATGTTTTACTGCATTTTTGAGCTGGCTTGTGTTTGGAAATAATTAGGGAGTAAATTAAGAGGAACTGATGAAGAGAGAAAAGGCAGGGCCACTGAGCTGATATGGTTGAGAATTTCTAAAAGGCATGGGACTTAAAGGGGGGTGTTATTGTATGATGTTACACTCAAATAAAAATCTAAATTAATTAACAATAAAATATGACTAATCCAAATTCCAGCTTGCTAATGTTCATTTTAAAGTGACGGGGAAGCAGTCAGCAGGAGCAGAGGACAGGCAGGCAGAGAGAACAATCAGTTGCTTTTATATCACAAGCCAAGTCACATATTGAGCTAAAAGACCCCCCAACCCCCTTTGTTGCCATGTAGATAGCATTGGATTTTCCAGAGCAGGAAAATCAAATGCTTCATTCAAGACCAATTGCTTTCTATTGGATCAACTCTTCCTTTCTCTGATGTGCAACAGTTTCACGCCTTCATGGACACACACACAGCACACAGTGGATGCTCAGCATACGATGGCAGAAAGCATGCTGTTGAGCATTCTTTCCACAGCATCACTGAACACAACAGAAAACTAGCTGCACAGGGTTTCGACTAGAGAGCTAATTATGTCTAACAATTATGTGTGAGACTTTGCACCTATTCAAACTTTTAAAATATATAAAATAAAATCTCGTTCAGCGTGTGAAAAAGAACAGTAAATATATCAATGGATATATATATATATACAGATATCTTTGACATTATGAAGTCTTTTAGGTTGAGATAATAAATAGGCCTTTTCCTACTCTCCACATTCATTATCATAACTTCTAAGTTCTGTTAAATCAAAACTGAAGACTTTTCTGTTTGCCACTGCATTTTATTAATTAGATACTCATACTCATTTCTTACACTGCACTGTAACTTTCATTCTTATATTTTACATCTGTCTTTGTATACTTCAGCTTGATTTTATGCTCTATTCTGTAGCTCTTTAATGGTGTTTTTAATTGTATTTAAATGTCCTTTTATAATGTCTCATCTGCTCTGTCTTGATGCTTTCAGTGTTTTACCCAAAGCTCTTTGCTTTGTTGCCAAAATGTGCTGTATAAATAAACTTACTTTGCCTTGCCTTGCCTAGCTTATGTTCTTTGTTCTTGACTTTAATAGGTACTAATACGTACAGCTAAAACTTAAAGAGACTATGTCACTTTTGAAAGATGAAGTTACATAGTTTTCCTCTTACACAAGAAAAGTTGAATACACAAGCAATTAAACTGCTCAATTAAATACATTCAGAGGTTGGGCTGGTTATTTGTACTAGTTAGACCAGTTGCTTATGGTGGCTAATGTTAGCTAATGTAAGCAAACTAGCTGTAGCTGTATAATGGACATTACAGAGTCACTGATGAAGTGTTACTGTGACATTATGTGTAGCATTTATTACATACACTACCTAAAATACTGGAGTCAACTGTGGCCACACTGGTCAACATTAAGCAAAAGTTACATAGTCTCATTTTAAAGGTCTAGTGTGTAGATTTAGTGGCATCTAGCGGTGAGGTTGCAGAATTGAAACCTCTGCTGTGTGTCAGACGTTTAGGAGAACTACAGTGGCTGATGCTAAAACGTAAATGGTCCTATCTAGAGCCACTGTTTGGTTTGTGCTAAAGGTCCAGGTCATTTCATTCTGTCGAAAATTTGCTCTTTCCACTGAACAGCTTTCATCGGAATAAACAGGGGCCCACCTCCAATGCTGTATTCAGTTGTCTTTATACATCCACAGAGAGGACCCACTCTGTATGTAGACATAAACTGCTCATTCTAAGGTAATGAAAATATGATTCTTAGTTTTGGGTTAGGATAAATTGGTCATAACACAGTTAATAATATTATCAACTATTTCTGCCTGTCGATGCCCCTAAATCCTACACACAGGACCTTTGAACTCAAACTTAACCTTGAATGTGAAACTAACTGTAAAATATCAGTGCAATCAGTGCTACGAGTGGAGCCTAGCACAAACATGACAAACAATTTTTAAAAAAATTAAAAGCTTGTTCAAGTACTGTTCATAATATTTTAAATGTAATTTTATAGCTAATCCGTGGTTTAAAAAATTGCATCATAGGGACAAACTCACTAAAAACTACCTTTTTTAATGGAATTTATTCTCACTAACCGCCTCACTTAAATTGTAATTGCATATATTTTCAATGTTACTGTGCAAAAATACATGACAGAGAGGAGTGACAATAAAAATGTGTTTGATATCTTGAAGGTAATCCATATTGTGGTGGTTTGTCTTGGACTCCACCCCTGCGAACAGAGCGACTGTCACACTGCATGCTCCACATCGCCACTACAGCACAGCATGGCTCCCAGTATGTGCAATTTACAAAATCAGATATCTGCAAGTTTGCAAAAGGTCACTAAGTGTCACTTGCACTACAGCTGAGTGAACTCTCTCGCTGCTGCTGCCTCCTCTGTCCAAGTGCGGGAGTTTTAGTTAACAGATTTACATTCTTTTTTAATCATGGACTGACAGTATTTGCCAAAAATAGAATCATAAGTACCACTAAGAGTGGGCAGAGTTAAGACTTAAAATGGAGGGTTGCCAGAGGAGACAGTGACGAGGAAGCAGACAGGAAAAGGAAAATATACAGGGAGGGTATGGTGCAGGTGTAGAGGACCATGCTGACTGAGGAAACAGTGGGGAGGAGAGAAGAGGGAAGAGGTTGACAAAGCTGGAGAAATAAGGGCAGCGCAAGGGAGAAAGGGACTTTGCTGACTGAGGAAAGGAGAGCAGAAAAATGGAAAGGACAGGAGACTGTAGGGCCCCAGAGAGGCTTTGCTGAGAGAGGAGACAAAGCTAATGAAAAGACGGAGTGAGGATAAGAAATGGAGGAAACTTCAGGTGAGCCAGTCTATCGGTCCCAGGTGGACATGACTGAGGATCTATCAGAATAGGACACAAGGGAAGGAAATTAGAGAGGTGACTTTTTTCTAATCTGGAGACACTGCAAGATAACAGGGCTAAAGGGTGCAAAAGTCAAATATTTAAAAATACATGGCTACTTGGTTCATGTTGTTGAACTCCATCATCTGCCCCTGCCTGTTTTAGACTGAATATTCTTACTTTGGTGTCTGAAGCATTTTTAACCTAAAATAATTACCACTGCAATACAGGTGTTTTGATTCTGCAACAAAATCACCACTAGAAATGTATTGAAGAGAAATAAATACTAATTATACTGTACCAAAAACTGATTTAACCACATTGCTCTCTCTTCCATGAAACATATACACAGCACCTATACCTACAAGACATTTTGCTAATAGTTACTACATCTTCCTCCACTGTATATACTGTGTTTAAGTCCTTCCAGGATTGTGTCAGTACTGTACAGTATACATATGCAGATGTATACATCTTTATAAAAAAAAATGTATACATGTGCACATAACTATTGTTCTGCGTTAATATTCACATTGTCAACATTTATCATCAAATGTGTCAATTTCATTAATAAATGCTGAGAGTATTTTGCAGATAGTTATATCCAGGATAAAGTGCCTTTACTTTAAAACATTCTGTAGGTTTTTCCATGTAGATTTTTGTTGACAGTCTTAAGTCCTGTATATTCCACACACTGTCTCCCTGTCAGGCATGTTCATAAAGATTTCTGTCTCTTTTGTTGCTTCGGCTGTCCTCCTGTGTAAGCTTCCCTTCCCTCCCTTTTGTGCGTACATACATGTCTTAATGTACCCCTCTCCATGTTTTCTAAACATGACACAGTTTTATGCTGTCCGTTCTGTGTTATGGGATTGATTTTTTCCAGTGTGACCTCAGTATCGCTGTCTAAATTCCCAGAGATGGCTGGCGAGAGTTTCTCCAGGGCGTTGTTTACCATGCCCACCTCGATCTCCCCTCCGCATCTGTCCTTCTTTTGTAACTCCTCCTCCTGACACAGGATGCTGTGGGGCATCACATAGCTGGTTGAATGGTTGCCCTCCTTTGGGATGTGACTCTTGGGCTGATACTGACAGTTAGGGTTCGAGGTAGTGGCGCCCATGTTGTTGTTAATACTGACGATCTCAATGGCGTTGCTCCCCGGGCAAAGCCGGTGGCAGCCCAGGAGGATGGAGAAGGCCTTGCGGAAGTCGGCGTTGAAGGCATAGATGATGGGGTTGAGCGAGGAGTTTGCCCAGCCAAACCACACAAACACATCGAAGGTGGTGGAGCTGATGCAGGGGAAGTCCGTGGCACCATCCGGCAAGTTCGGCTCACAGAACGGAACCATGCAGTTAAGGATGAAGAAGGGCAACCAGCAGCACACAAACACCCCCATGATCACTGAGAGTGTCTTTAAGACTTTGGTTTCTCGCTTGAACGACATTTTGAACGAGCTCTCGCTCTCTATGCTCGAACTATTCCCCATGCTGCTGTGACGGTTTTTGGCACTCTCTGCTGCCCGCTCCAGGGCAGATATTCTCCGTATCTGCTTCTGGGCGATCCGATAGATCCTGGTGTAGGTGACGATCATAATAGCCACAGGGATGTAGAAGCTGATAAGGGAGGAGGAAATGGCGTAGGTCCTGTTAAGGCTGGAGTCACAGTTGTCCGGGGGCAGATCACCGGGGTATGTTCCATTTAGCTCTGCATAGCTGGTGGTCTGAGCTTTGTGCCAGTTAAGCTGAACAGGAATGAAGGAGATGAGGACTGACAGGGTCCACGCCACACTGATCATCAGACATGCCACTTTCGGGGTCATCTTGCGTTCATAGCGGAATGGGCTCGAGATGGCCCAGTAACGGTCTACACTAATCACACACAGGTTCAAGATGGAAGCGGTGGAGCACATGATGTCAAACGCCACCCAAACGTTGCAGAACGCACCAAACGGCCAAAATCCTACAATCTCAGTCGCTGCCTTCCAAGGCATTACCAAGATAGCTACCAGGAGGTCAGAGATGGCCAGCGAGATGACAAAGAAATTGGTGACCTTCGACCTCAGGTGTCGGAACTTGGTGACAGCAGCGCATACAAGCGTGTTGCCTAACAGCGTGGTGAAGATGAGGAGGGAGAGGAAGCATCCTGTCAGTACGCGTTTGGAAGAGTCTTTCTCTGCTAGCATCTGCTTTCCATCTCGAACCGTTGAGAAATTCTGATCCATCGTTTAAATTACACTGCTAATAAAGTGAGATAGGGGGTGGGTGAGGGGGGTGTTGACAGTCACCCCATCACATCCCCAGCCTGCAGTAGCTGTGCCTCTCTGTGGAGGAGTTTTAGACGGACGGCGTAGCTGGTGGAGAGGTCAATTGTCTCGGCACCAGTTCTCCAACAGACTGGGTCATCCATAGGCTCCTTGTTATGATCACCATCCTTGCACGAGAACTGCTATAAATATTTCAAAAAGATCTCTTCGGATATTTACCACCCAAAAGAGCCTGGTTCATAAACTCCTGCAACAGCAGCATGGGCAGCAGACATTCTAGTGTGAAGAGGAGGAGGAGTATTCCAGCTGTTGTTTGCGGTTGTTTTTCAAATCAGCTCTGTTGTCATGAAAAAGCAGCAGTAAAATTAAATTGAAAGTAAAGTCCTTGGTCCTTTTTCTCTTCTCTCTGGTTGCCTCAGCTGTCAAGCTAAAGTTTCACACCATATTGTTGCCGATCTGTTGAGTTAACAGAGGCTTGGCCAATCATTAGCCTTATATACCACCACATCAATAACTTGTATTGATGGTTTTTGCGCTGCGTTTATCTGATTTGTTTAATGATCTTCTAGGCGTGTCCCTGTGATTATATCGGTGCCTGCACCAGAGCTGATCCACCCCAGCTACTAGGTGTTTTAGTCTTTTTCTTAATTTCTTTGAATCCAGCCTCCCGTCAGTTCATGGCACAGTCTCTTACCAACATTTTCATCACGAGCAAAAAAATTAAGCTGAAAATAGAATTCAAAAGTCTCGACGGTTCATATTGATATCAGAGAGATATTAAATGTCCAATTAATCACATTTAGGAAAGCACAGCTCCTTTTTATGCTGACATGTCGCTGTAATCCAGATGCGAAGTCTTTTTTTTTTTTTTATTTTGGGTTTAGTTCGCGTGCCCATTGGTGTGGACACAGCAAAACGACCGCTCGGCTTTCAAAAACATCCAAGAGTTATTTTTGGCCACCCACCTAAAGTATGTCTCGCAGTGCAGTCCAGGTGTTGACGTCTTTGACACAGGAGCACAGTTTATTTTCTTTTTTCTAAATCTTTAGTCAGCGTGCGCTCTGTAGATGTGGACAGCCCTGCACCGGCTGCGCTGTCTTGGGTCAGCTTGAAAAGAACCCAAAATCAACTCCGTCAATTTGCATAAATAAAAACACTCAGTACCGCAAAAATCCACATCTCTTCCGCATAGATCCAACTTGTATCTTGGTGAGAAGGAGCTCGCCGTCTCTGCGTGCTCCCCTGTTGCGAAGGTCGTCAGATGCTTTTTTTTCCCCTTATCAGTCCCTATGCTTCTCTTTTTAGGGCCATCCTTTGCTGTGCAACATTCACTTACCCTGTGATGTGTCTGCGGTCTGACTGGCCGGCGGAGAGTGATGGGAATGACTCTCCAACCCGTTTTCATGCGCGCTCCTCTCTCACCGCTCAGCTGCAGCCCGCTGCTGTGCGCCACGGTCTTTGCCACAACTGCTCCATCTATCCAGGGAGGCTGGGAAAGATAAAGCCACACAGTTCACACTATAAAGCACGCCTTTTGTTTGCTTAAGAGTTTAGCCACACATGGTCTATGATGACAAAAACCTCTCTCACATTTCTTACAGTAACAATAATGATGGTATTCCCTTCATCTCCTTGCATTTTATTTTACACTTGACCCACACTGACAAAAAGTGGAATAACATCACTGCTGTAAAGTCACCAAATGAAGAAACAAGCTAAAAATGAAGGTGCTGTGATGTCCTGAGGTGAACTTGTAGCCAGCAGACATGCACACAGAGGCACAATGAGGCCATCTACTGGATGCAACATCGTTGGAGATTATGGGGGGGTTGAGCTGCCACGCTGTTGCATTAACGTCACCTTAATAAACATGACTGAACAGCTCTGAATTAGATTAGAGTCCCATGAGCCACTGCATAAGGCAGACCCATGGAGTCAGAGAGACAGTGAGTGCTGGGGTACGAGAGTGTGTATGTGGGGGTGGGAGGATGTGAATTACAGAAGCTAGTGCTATCATGCCGTTAGCTGCCTGTCAGCCCTGGCCAGTTTGAATTTTAACTATGTAACAGGATTAAATCCTCAATGGACTCTGTCCCCGTGTGCGGTGCATGAGTGTGTGTATGTGTTTGTGACACTGTTACACATGTGTGTCTGACTTTGTATGTGTGCGTCTATGACTGAGCATGTCTGTGCGAGTCTGCAGATGTGTACACATGTATTTGTGTGTGTGTGTGTGTGTGTGTGTGTGTGTGTGTGTGTGTGTGTGTGAGTAATGCATGTAGACAAGCCAAGTGTAAGAGGCCTGGCAGACACGACGCTCACATTTTCCTGTAGCACAGAGCTAGAGTGTGCGTGCAGCCGACAAAGTTCAAACCAAGACCACGTCACACACAAAAAGACACGCACGCGGACTCGCTCACTCACGCACGAACGCACGCACGAACGCACGCACGCACACACAACCAGCCATGCAGGGTAATTTATGTATGCTCCAAAAAGCAAACAAAATAGAATAGAATGACATAGAATAGAAATGTCTTTTGGGGATGACTTTCTGCCACATACATATATGGGACAGACGTTTCCTTTGTCCTTCAATCTTTTTAATCATGACTTTATAGAATGTGTCACTATTCCATTTGCTTCCCCTGTGCTTTCATATGTAGCAGCCTACAATCAAAAACAGCCAGAAATTAAACAAAAGTAGAGTCTTCAGTCGTTAGGCTTTGTGCATCAAAATTCAAATCAGCATGCCTTTATAATGTATTGAATGTCCCTGATGCATTTGAAATGAGCAGCAAGAGTCCTCTTACACATGGCTGCTGGTTTAATTCAAATTAATGCAGCAAGTTTGCAATGGACCGGTGCCATCCTTTAATTTTCAAGGATTAAGCCTAAACCCTGTCCAGTTTAAAAATATTACTACAAGCAGTGTTCAGCCATTTTACGGATTTTACGGGGGGCAAAATCTGCAGGGGACAGCTCTAAGATTAACTCTTGGCACTCACCAAAGGCATTTTATAATACACTTTAATGTTGAATAAGGTTCCGACAGCAATGATCTATATGTTACATAGATTTATCTAACAGCTAACATAAAAGATAACTGCTGCCAGAAGGGGTGTGTGAATGTACATGAATACTGTTTATACTCTAAAGTGAGTTCAAAACAAAGCTGGTTTTGTGTAATAGCATATTTAAGGGATGTTCCCCAGTGTGTCTACCAAATGTTAGGTGGCTGCTTCATTTGAAATTCTAATCTGGTGTGGTACATTTACAGCAGTTAATGTAGGAACCAATTAAAATCATAGCTTTTTTTCTGACATTTACCAGACACTGCCGTCATTACTTATTAGTTGGAGCCTATTTGTTTTCTTCAACAATAAGTGGGGCAATTACCCAAAGAACAACAGTGAATACTGAATACTTAGTGAAAAAACTGTGGACCTGTTTCAAACCCATTCAACCTTTAATGAAAAGTATAATCTTAAAGTGGTATTACAAATGTTTTGTGTAAATTTCCTTTCAACTGTATCAAATAAATGGTTGTGTAAATAACTGAATGTTTGAAAGTTCTGAGGTAAAATTGCATCACTAGAAAAACCCAGTCTCACTCTGAAGTTGTCGAAATCTGGCACTTGGTCAATGACTTCTGGTCTCTGACACCAACGAAAAAAGCCATCTTTTTACACTGACATGATATGCGGCCAGTCACCATTATTGTTTAACAGTGCCTTGCAGCATCGGTGGAAATGCAGCAGGACAACGACAAAAGTTTAGGCAGTGGAAGTCCAAGTGGGGTGGGTGGGTCCGATAACCACTGACTTTGACCTGGGAGGCCGGTGTTTGCTCTCCATAAGACTGTAGTCAAAACCTTGCTCTTTTTTCTTAAACCCGACCATGTGCGTGTGTTGGCTAAACATAACCATGTGATTAGTTGTTGAAGGCAAAAAAATGTCAATGCGCATACAGTCTCTTTCACAATAAATGCACTATGTAGGTACAGTGCACATTTCTTGTGAAAATGTTAGTTTATTTTGAAAACAGACAATACATTTAAGTGGGTAGTTTTATCCCCCTCATGGTTGTATGCTTCAAGTAACCAGTCAAGTTGCAGTTTACGTCCATGTCTGTCCAGACACATATATGGCCATGACAGTAGACAATGCTTCAAATATGGATGTTGCTGCAAAGAAGCTGCATATTCTAAAACACTGATGCTTCATACTCATCTTCAACCCAGCAACACAGAAGATCTACAATCAGCACAGTTTCAAGATGGACACCCAAAGTTAGTGTTACCATTTCAGTATCCCACCAAATGTCTCAGCTTCTGTTCCAGAGTTATGGTGTTGAATGATGGCCAGAAAAAAATATGGCCCCGCAGTGAAGTTGACCTTTGACCTTTTGGATATAAAATGTCATCATTCCATCATTTTATTCTATTAGACATGTGTGTGAATTCTTTAGTTATGGCCAAAAACATGTTTTGTGAGGACGGTGACCTTGCTTTAAGTGGACGTTTGTGCCAAATTTGAAGAAATTCTTGAGAGGGGTTCTTGAGATATAGCATTCACAAAAATTAGAGGGACAACCTAAAAAAACATAATGCCTCTGGCCAACACATTCTCACTCTGTCCTCGTCACACGCTAACATTTGGTCAGGGATTTTCCATGTCAAGATATGACGTGTTAGGTACCCTGGTTACATTGGTTGTTGATGTTCTGGGATGTCTGTTACATGTATTTGCTGTTTTCAAAATATGCTTCTGTTTTCACAGGAAATGTACAGTTTGAATACAGTCTCTTTCAAAATACACGTACTATGTCAGTACAACACTGTGAATTGAGGTTTTTTCCCTTCAACAACAAGTGCACGTGGTTACGTTTAGTCAACACACGCACGTGGCTGGGTTTAGGTGACAAAAGCACAAGGTTGGGATTAGGAAAACACAGCAGGGGTTGGCTTTACATTCATAAGGGAAGTGAAAGTCAGTGGTTATTGGACCCATCCATCACCCCTCCTGCCCACTCTGCTAGACTTCCACCCCCTTAACTTTTGTTGTTGTCCCATTGAGTTTCCCCCTGACGTGGAAGGACGACTTTTTTCGCCAGTGTCTGACGCCAGAAGTCACTGACCATGCACTGTTATTCAGTGACTATAGAGTGAGACTGGGTTGCTCTGGCCACAGCAAACAACAAAACTGGATGTTTTTTAGCGAGACATTGGGGCATATTCTGTGGCAACTGTGTCACCAAAAACAGAAATTTTAAGCCGAAACATGTTTTTTTCCTAATCATAACCGTATGATTTTTGTGCTTGAACATAAATACGTCAACCACAGTGTTGGTGAAACAAAAAGAAATGTAAAATTTAAACATATGTTTAAACGTATGTGCTACATAAAACGCACAAATGTTACATATTTGTGGTTTGCAGAAAGACATAAATCCAACATATACTCTGATTATGTTGCCTTCTTCCAGACAATTGTTTTCCACCTACTACTATAAGAATCACCCTTGGCTGCTGACGCTGTGCGGAGTAGACACAATAGGGTCTGTTCTTTATCAAACAGCCAAATCCAAAATCTATGCTCCACACTTGAGGGACATCAGAGCCAGTTTTAAGAGGATTGTTTTTCTGCTTTAATGTCCAGATTAAAAACTCCAACTGAGTGCATCGTGATATCCGCTTCTACCTGCTGCTTCATGATGTTCTGAAACAGAGAGAAAGAATAACAGATGAGTTATAGTGGAATGAAGAAGGGAGGGTAGGGCGGTACTTTCACATTATGTGACAGTGTTGGAGCTTGCAATATTGCTGTGTTGATAGAACCAGGCATCAATGGCGATGTGTCTCGGATGTCCACTTGCATTTAAATGACTTAACACATGTTAATACCACGTGTAAACAGGCTCACAAATCCCTCTATGTTAAAACCAAAGCTGAACGCTACGGTTGAAATCAGTGGTTGTTAACCTGGGGATTGGTAAAGTCTTTTTTTGCTGTTCTTTTACTGACTAAATTTTTCATTTGTAAATCCAAAACTTTTGGCTTTAATTTCAGTTTTCTTCAACATGGACGTTCATTCATCCTAGTTGTTGTGGATGGGGATATTAACTATAGAGACAAAAACTGTTTTTTGTACCAGGCTGTAAAGATCTTTATTTTTGCTGTAAAGTTGGTCATTTTAACATGGTGGTCTATGGGGACTGACTCATTGCTTTAGCCAGCCTCAAGTGGCCGCTCAAAGAACTGCAGTTACTGACACTTGAACTTTTCAGCCCCAGAGGTTGCCGCTTGATAACAAAACACAATGTCTCATTTAGTTAATTTTTCTATTAACATTACTGATACCCTTCATAATATCTTTGCAAACATGTGCATTGTCAAATTCAATAGCTATTTAATTTCAGTCTTAGTTTAGTATAGTTCATTTATACAGGAAATAGAAAAAAAGGAAAAGAAAAAAAGTAAAAACATTGCGCAAAAGAGGTTAGAAGCCAAAAATGACTTATGAAGATACCTCCTCTATTAAAATAACAACTATCATACATAAAAAGAAGAAGATGGTCTTATATTCTTTATTAGGGGGCTATGTACAAGGACTACAATAAAAAATAGTGTTTTGTATGACTCTGGGACATTTATAGCAATGTTTTAATGAACACTGTCCTTGTTAGATAGGCCAATAAAGACAGTAAGAAATTCTATTCTCAGATAATACTACCTGAAAAATGTGAAAAATTTATAACCCTAGCTTTTTCCCTCTGTGTTGCCAAGTAAGCCCAGAGCTGCTCTTTCCTAGTTGCTAATAAACAGAGATACAGTTTATAGATTATGTAAAAACAAGCATGTTGCCTCAATGGTATGGCTCAGATTCAGATATTGTTAGGCGACAACTCTGGGCCCTCCAAGCAAAACAGAGAAACATGGGCTCTGTGTTTATATTGACCACATCTACAACCCTGCTGCTGCCGCTGCCAGCCAGCTGCTTCATATTTTAGCTTAAAAAGTTTTGAGAAGCACTTATTGCACCAAAAGGTCTCTCCTTCTCTTCCGGAAAACTTTTTTATTATTTTTGAAAACGTTCTTCCTTGGAACTCATCTGTGTATCATACAATCCAAAACAGAAATGACAAACTAATTGAAATAAAGTGTTTTATTATTTTCAAGAGTAGGCAGACATCTCTACAGCTGATATATCCAACACTCAGCAAATGCCACTAAAACAATCTAGATTGAGAAATAGCACAACAGGTAAGAGAAAACATATGTGTTTTTGATTTTAGGGGGGGAACTGTCCCTTTAAAAAGTGCATGAGCAAAGAATTGATCTCATATTAAAATCTACATGATGGCCAACATTTGGTCAAGTAATATTTAAAGCAATAATTACAGACTTCCCACAAGTACTTACAGATCAAAACTGAATTTAAACTAATTTAAATAGATTAGAAACCATATAATGAGCTTTATTGTATTAGCAGAGAGACCTGACAATATTTGAATGAGCTGGTCATTCCTACTTGGTCATCCATTATAGTCTCAATAGTAGTATTGTTCCTCATCTGGTCATGAGCTGACTTGAGGGATTTGAGTGAACCTGGCCGGGCTCTGAAGATGAAAACATCACTCAGAAAGACATCAATATAGCTGTTTTGATCCACTGCTGTGGAGCCAGACTTTAATCACCGCTGTTGATACCAACCATCGCAGTGGTTGCTGACAGCCTGGTTTCACAGATTCCAATAATCAGTGTAATCACTTGAAGAAGTCTTTAAATAGACAGAACACGATCAGTACTGGAATGTGAGAGAAATGTATTTCCTCACCATGAGATAATTAATGCATGCAAGAAAGATAATGAGAAGCAGTGATTTAATGCTACAGAGGAACATGTAGTGTAAAGAGACCTGGCAGATAAACATGTACAATATCTTAGTCTTTACATAGATCATCTTCAGGCAAAACTTTG
>JAPZEB010000006.1:20547206-20557684 GCA_029783705.1 Chaetodon striatus
GCTTCATGTGAGCCTTTTATTTATTATGTCTGTACAGCACTTTAGTCCACTGTGGTTGTTTTAAAGTGCTTAACAAATAAAGTTGGATTGGATTGGATTGGATTGGAACATAATAATGATTTTTTTTTTCCAGCAGTCACATTAGGTATACAACAAGAGGTAAGATTTTTTTATAATCTATGAATGAAATACAACTGATGCATAAAATACATTAAGTGTGAAATATTTGCTTGTAGAAATGTTCCAACAAAATACCGCAATGCTTAGTAAGTCTTAAAAGCACGAAACTTATCACAAACTAAGTTTGTTTCCAAGAAATATGACCGCATCACTATCAGTCATCATTGTAATGTGGCATCAGGTTTGCATTTGCTGTAATGATTTCTATGATACAAATGTGCAAAGAATTTCAAAATTAACAGCTTGGTACAAAAGTGTGACAGTGCACATAATTTTGAAAAAAAAACATAGAAGTTTTAAATTTAGAACAAAATTGCAACAGCTTGAACGCAAATAAAGCAACATTGGGTAGCTGTTTTGTCATTAATTGGGCCTGAAGGCCTTTTATTCTTATTCAATTACTTTCTTTCCCAAAAAACACTCTTTCATTCCATCTTGAAATCTACTAAAAACCAATATGTTTAGTCATGGTTGCAGACCATTTTTTAGTGCTCTGGGACATAAAACAGTCTAAAAGAGAAACTAACTGAGGATAAAAACCATAAGTAAACCTCATTAAGGAAGTGTGAACTCAGTGTCAGATACCATCTCAGACGAGAGCTGAAGCATCATTTACCCGTATGTGTGGGTTAAGGCATCAGTGTCTGCAATGATGCAGTGTTTGTTATCAAGATTGAGAGCAAGCCTTAGCAGCCTTCCAGCAGCAGGCGGTACATCCAGGTCACAGTTTCTGTTTGAATACACAGAAAATTATTCAGAGAGATGTTTGATTTTAAACAAAAGCAGTATGAAACCCACACTGTCACTTATTTTGTGATTATCAAGTATCCATAGTCCCTATTTCATTGTCGTTAAATTACTTTAATTCAAAACTTATTTTGTAACTGTGTGGTTTTGTTTATTTCTAGTGGAAAATGCACATTTTTTGTCCAGTGGCATTATAATTACATCACTGTAAGTGGTCCAGATTAACTCAATGACTTCTTTGTAACTGTGGTCTCAAGTAGTTTATGTATGGTCAAATAAATGGGAAGTACATCATGTTTAACAAAACTATAAACTCATTATTTGAATATATTGTTATATACTTATATAATTTGATGTTACACAACAAACGAAGATTCCCTCTACCCAAATGAAGCCAGGATAAATCACACACAAGACTTAAAATGCTTTATTGTTTTATATTTTTTTGTTTATCTGTGAGATCAAAGTAAATAAAAGCTTTGTTTCCACTGAGGGAAATGGTTTCAGCTTACAAAAATAGACAGGGGGTCTGCATTACGGGATATGTAGTTACATTTCTGGGGAGGTGCATGTCAGGCTACAGCAAAGGGTATTGCGTATGCTCTCTGTCGACGCAGAGCCTATGCCATAGGTATGGCGTTGATTTGACGCAGAAGTATAAATCCTGCTTAATACCTCCTTGAAATTTCACCAGGGGTCCTGGAGTCCTCGAGGGAGTTCCAAGGGATTCCTAGGAAAAAAGGGAAATAGTTTATTTTGCTCTACTTAATTTACTAAAGAAACTTAATTCACTAAAGAATTGAGCTCCCTGTGAGTAAGAGTCATCACAAGAGTGATTATTCTGATCATAGGCTTCACTTTCTACCAAGTTGGCTTCTCAGTTGTAGTTGACAACCATAGAATTCTGTTGTTAATCATATCCAACAACCAAAATCTGTTCACATGGAGGTCCCTGAGGCAAAATCTCATAAAATGGGGGTCTCTGACTTAATGTGTATCAATTTATGGTTTCTTGACACAAAAAAGTTGAACTACAGGCCTAGTTAGTCCACTGTTCTAACAATTACCAACTCCTCTGAAATTTATAAAAAAAAAAAAAAAAAACTGAGTTAGATTTGAAAATGTGCTGTTCTTACCAGTCTCTCGCTGGTCATCTGTTCACAGTCCTGTAACGTTGTTACCACCACTCGCAGTAGCTATGTTTGTCAGTTTGCCTGTTCCACCAGTAGAGACTGACCTCTGGTGGCACATAATGTGCACTACATACAATATACCCTCAATACAGCATCTCTGTTTGCGTTTAATAGAAAGGTGAGCATCTGTATTTTTGATGGTATTGAAAATCATATCATCAGGATTTCTAAATACCATAGTGTACTGTAATATCCACTTACCGCCTTCACTTAGTACCCTCCAGGTTTCTGTTTATTTCATTTAAAACTAAAAGAAATGTTTTATTGGACTAATTTCAGTGGGATAAGTTAAAGTTTGCTACATCAAGTGCACATGTCTTCATGTATTCCTCATGAAACAAAATACACTTTTTTAAATTGATGCTAAAGTGCGTTCAGGGAGTTGAAAGTATCCCAGAGCAGGCAGCCTGGTTATTGGGTCACAAATAGAGAATGGTCACTGTTCTTGTGTGTACACAAAAATTGTTCTCTTGCTTTCTGGTTTTCTGTACTACTTAACTACTTGCAACCCTGTCATGACCTACATGACTTCTCCCTTGTTGTTTACATTATATATTTGGGGATAAAAACTTACATTTAAATATTTTTAATCAACGGAAGCTTCACCCAGCCCCATTTACAAAGTTGTGAATTTTCACACCTGGACACTGCCTAGTACAGTCACAGTCTGATCTGTTGATCATTAGGCAGCACGTATTTTTATCTTTTGGCACAATTATGGCAAGGCAAACAGTAGAAATACAGTGTTAACCCATTCCAAATGTGAACTTAAATGTATTTAATTGGCCACTGCAGTGTTTAGCTAAATGACATGTTGCTGCAAAAGTGAGAATCATCCAAGGTCAGTTTAGGACCAGAATCTCTCTTTGTGTAACAACCACTCCACTGCAGCTCAGCAAGGAAATACTGTCTAAGGAAGAACACATGTAAAATTCTGTACTAAACAGGCTGTAACTTAGGAAGACTTTGATTTGATTAACTCAGACTGTTGAAGTCTTCTAAAAAACTTTGGAATATATTTTTACACAGATCAGGAACTGTGGACTTTGTCTTTCACGTCTTACATTAGGAAAGGGATTTTTTCAATAGCCATCACAGACAAGAGCAATGATTGAGCATGTTGTTTCACCCTAATTCAATATTCTAAACAATAGAACAGGACAAGTCCAAAAGAGGACAATACTTTTAATAGCCTAATCAGCAATCTTCTGATCATGATTTAGTCAAGTTACATTTTTGTTTCCTTGAATTTTAATTCCCTTGCAAAAGGAAGTCATAAACCATGGCTTCCTTTGCATAAAAAGAGTAAATAACTGCAAGGTACACAAGGTCAGATGAATTGATAAGGACTGCTCTACTCCCTCTGTCTTTTCTTCCTTTCTTCATGGTTTGTCGATTTATCCACCATATATGGGCCTCTAGAAGATGCTTTGTGTTATCACTGTGGTGTTTTCAAACCACACAGTCAATTTGCTAGATTATACACAAATTGCTTCTTGGTATGCCGGAAAGCAGCATCCAGTTGGCTGCCTTCATATCTTTTATATCAGTATGTATCTTTGTCATGTATCAATATGAGATGGCTTTTAGAAAAAAAAATGCTGTTGCCATCGTTTTGCAACCACTTGTCGACTCAAACACTTGTCAAAACTGCATGAAGCTTCATGGTGGTTATCTGTTTGTGTTGGTTTGAGTTTAAATAACTGCCCTTTATGTGTGCACACATGTGTGCACATTGTGGTGTGGCCTAGATATCTTCACCTCTGAACCAACCAAAAGTTTAATCCTCCATATGCTGTAATCCAACACCATGCTGCCCTTTACATCTGAAATGCCCATCTCAAATACATTTATTATATCCTCTTGTTTTGCTGCACATTTTTTACTCTGTCACACCAGGACCTGTAAATATATAAACATTTTTTTATTATTAAAACTATTTGATTCACAGTTTGATACTTATAAATTACAATCATAAGTCTGCGTCTGTCTCAAGTTTGTTATTTTTTTGGACAGTTTGTCAAAACAGATGACAATTGGGTTAAGTGAGATGTCAAACAAAATAATGTGTAGTAGACAACTGGCTTTTGGGAAAGTGAACATGGTATCTACATCGTAGCTAACGTAATGTCACCCATGGGTTTATGGACTCCCCTTTTGAAGCCTTGAGTTAGGTGCTTCAGCCAGCCATTACCATCTTGGCTTTTTAGAGCCAAAAGTGAGTATATTTGTGCGAGAGGCTGGCACTGTGAAGAAGTTAGGGGTAGATCTTAATTATGTGTAACTTTGAGCCTTAATAAAATGTTGATAGATGGATGATATATTCAAAAAACCTGAACAGTTGTCATGAATGAGGAAATTAGCTATGGAGACCAAAACTGTTTTTGCACCAGGCTGTAAACATGTTCATTTCTGCTTTAAAGTTGAGCATTTTAACATGGGTGTCTATGGGGATCCACTTGCTTTTGGAGACAGCCTCATGTGGCCGTTCACAGAACTGCAGTTTTTGGCACTTTGTGTGCACTTCATTTATTAGCCCCGGAGTTTGCCTCTTGGTTTATACCTCTGTTTTCTTTTTGTTTTCCTCAGAACCATCATGAAATTCCACAGCATGAAGATGGATGAGATCAACAAGATAATCAGAGACCTGTGGCGCAGCACCTACAGGGGTCAAGGTGCATCTCACTTTAAAAAAAAGGAAGTTGTGTTCAGTGTATGAATGCACGTTGTTCTCCTCCTTCACTCAGTGTGTCATCACTCCCCCTTGTCTTCTTCCAGACATCGAGTATGTGGAGATCAGGTCTGATGTGGACGAAAACTCATCTGCTGGAGTGAGGCGGAGGGTTTACAACTACAGAGTAGTTATGGTGAAAGGAGACACGGCTTTGGATATGAGAGGACGCTGCAGTGCTGGACAGAAGGTACCAGAAAACTTATTGCTGTATTCAGAGTTCATTTGAATTTTTTGTGTGATGAATTTGTAATGTTTTTTTTGTTTTTCTGGTGATGTGTGTCTAGGTGTTGGCGTCCCTGATCATCCGTCTAGCTCTGGCAGAGACCTTCTGTCTCAACTGTGGCATCCTGGCACTGGATGAGCCCACTACCAACCTGGACCGAGAAAACATTGAGTCCTTGGCACACGCCCTTGTGGAGTCAGTACACGTACACACAGTTTTAACCCTCACTGACATGATGCATTACTCAACCTCTAGTATTGACTGACAGTTTTATCTACATGCCATAACCCTAACTCTTACCTGAAACTGTTGCTAGCCTTAAAACCATGTCTTAATCTTGAAGCAGACATTTGAAGAAGTGAGGACTGACCTAAATGTTGTCACTCTCAAGGTATTAAAAATAGGTTTCAAACTCAATTACGATCCTCACAGAATCAGAATCAGAATCAGATTCTGATTCTGTGAGGATTGTAACTGAGTTTGAAACCTATTTCCTTTTTCCTATTTTTAATACCTCTCAAGGTATAAAAAATAGGTTTCAAAATCAGTTACGACTCACAAGGATAGAAGTATAAAAAATACGCACACTGAGTGTGCAGCATGCAGATTCTTTATCTCATCTCCAGCTTTGTTTTGGCTCTAAGGCCATTATTACTGATATACAGATAAACGGCTGCTTTTTTACGGTTTTGTATGAACTGTATGAATTCATGTACTTCTTAATCTTCTCTCGCTTGTTCTCCCCAGAATCATTAAGAGTCGCTCTCGCCAGCGTAACTTCCAGCTGCTGGTAATCACCCACGACGAGGACTTTGTGGAGCTGCTGGGGCGGTCCAGCTACATCGAGCACTTCTACCGCATCCGGAAAAATCAGGACCAGAACTCTGAGATCACAAAATGCAGCATCATGTCCCTTTCATCCTATCTCAACTAAACAGTCAGGAGACTCTGTACTCCTTGTAAATGCACAGCATCCCTTGATCTTCTTGTGTTGGGCAAAATGAATGTTCAGATGATTTAGTCAAACAACAGTAATGATGCAGTAAGTCTGTGTGTTTGAAGCAAAAATCCAATTTCAAGTCACTCCTTTCATTAACTGGTTGGAAAGTTCACTGATCTGCAAATACTTACCTAACCAAACCAAAGAGATTCATATGCAAATAGGCTCTTTTTACATATAACATCAACACAAAGACAATCTCTGTCCTGTCTTTTTCTCCATCCAGCTGTTAATAATGTTCCCTCTTAACGTCACTGTTCAATAGCCTAAACTTCAGTTGTGCTTTACACTATGTTAAAGCCTTAATTCAACCAAGACAGCACTGGGTGAAGTACCTACACAGAGTTGATAAATAATCTGGTGCTTCTCAAATGTCTTGTTTAAATGTTCTTGGATGAAATCACAATTCAAAAGCATTTAAAAACAAACTGACATTGACAGTTATGATCCTAATCCATAGCATTGACAGGTTCCATGCTATGGACCACAACTTTTTGGTATAGTCTTGCACTGGTGTTTGAAGTCTTTACAGAGTGTTCAGTAGGTATCTGCTGACCATCAGTTGCAACAAAAAAATGTGTTTTGCTTAAAAATATGGGTTAATATTGCAGTTAAAAGTTGTAACTCCATGTTTGCCACCGTATAAGAGCAACATACTCATTAAATCTCTTGTGAAGGACATGGGCTGTTAATTATGACTCTTTTCACTGGTGTAAGGCTTTTTTGTCAACCAACTCCATGATTGAGTTCAGAGAAGCATAGCTCAGTTGAGGTTATCATGCTCATCAACCGCATTTTAATCAAACTGATCTTATCTAACACGTACTGCAGACTCACTACTTTTTTTTTTTTTTTTTTTGGTAATGAGGGGAAAAAACGTGTCAAAGGCGTGGGCGAAGCAAATATAAATCTTGTGTTCTCAACCAAGACCTCAGAGCAAGCTGCAAGCCGATAGTTGAGCGAAAGACTTGTTGCAATAGCTTCTTTCAGAGGTCGACCATTGACGAGCTAGTATCATGAACAAGATGATGTTTCTGCTGGTATCTGCTGTGGCGCTGCTGGTTGATCTGGCTGTTGCCAGTCCCACTCATCGCAAGCCTGAAGATAATCTGAACCGTATAATTGACCTGGCAGAAAAATACAATGAAACTCTTGCAACGGTAAGAGCTCACCTGATGTGCACAACTGTTTTCTTGCTAGCTAAGTTGTTTTTTTGCAATATATATACCTTGTTAAATCTTTTTATGTGAGGAAAAAAACTGCCTTAAATAATAAATGAAATATTTTTTTTATTATGTGCCGCAGGAATTCTTTGTTGAGGATGTGTCACATCTGGTTGAAGCTGGATGTGAGGTGAGAAGAGTGTTATGTTCTTGAAACATTGTTGCCTGTAGTCCAAGTGCTGTGAGGTTTAGCAAAACTAATGTAACTTTTGCAATTAGACAGTAGCACCAGTATTTTTTCAACATATATTGTGGTCTAGTGTCTGTTTTCTGATTGACACCAAACACAGTAAGACTAATTGCAACAAAAATAGTTATGGACATCTCGCACAATTAACATGAATCAACATGAATTTGTGTTTCTGGTTTATTTTTAAAGCTAATATATTCTTGCATATGTTCCATACAGGATAAGTTCTTCTGCAAAGTGTATGATATCCTGCACAAGCATGAACACTTCGGTAAAAGGAAGGAGGAGAAGGAGCTTGTGAGAAACCTGAAGATATTTCTTGATGGCAGCAATGTAAGAATTCCCTGTGACATCACGTGCAAAGTGAGAAAGTCAAATCTGTTTTATATAGAAAAAGCAAATGCAGCGGCAGAGAAAAGTGGCAGCTGGAAAACTTTCATGAGGGTAGTGCACTGAACTAACTTTATTTCTTGTCTTTCAGTCAAACTGTACAGAGCTCCTAAAGGAGGAGACATCTAAAGGCGAGAGCAGACCAATACCCACACTTGTGGAGAACCTCACAACCTGTATCCGGCAAAGAAACCTCGCTGGGGCAAAAAAAGGCGACGCCTGAATGCCCCCCAAGCCTACGACCCAACTCTCAGTGGACCACTTGAGCCATAAGTGTTTTCTTTTTCCGCATCAGTACCTAATTAATGAGATATTAACATTTTCAAAAAGTTGACTGATAATGGCAAAGAGCAAATTATTTTGGGATATGATTAGAAATATTGAATGATTTATGTTTATTTTATTTTATGGTTTGTTTTATGTTTAACAGGTTTCTTTGTTTGCAGTCATTTTTGTTCAGGAGCAACTGTATAGTATAATTCTAAAGATTGATAGAGTTTTCATCAAACAAATTAATTTTTGCAGTCCCTCGGCATGACTCAGCCAGCACAGTTCAAGACAAGACAAAAGTAAACCATAACATATTAAAATAGTAATTAACTGTCTGGTTAGCTGTGTTTAATCAGCACAGCAGTCACTGTAGTGACTTGATAAAGGGTCTCGCTGCAAACAGCTAACCAAGTAGAAAATTAAAAGTGAAAGTTGTTATTACGCAGATCTGAGCACTATCAAATACACCTGCATATTTATTTTATTTTTTTTCATTATTTAAAATAAGTTAATTAATTAAAGCTGTTATATATATATTTGAATCACATATTTATTGTAATCATATCACACAGCATTGAAATAAGTGTTTAAAGAAAATTAAATCTTTTTGCCCATGAGTAGAGTGTATGGAAAAGGTTTGTGCTGCAAGGCCTCTTATTCAGTTCTGTTTCCCTTTTTTTGACTTATGAGAATTGATTTATTTTTGTATTTGTTTACTTTTCATTTCTTTAAATGCATATTTTTGGCATTGACCTCACAAACCAAGTGGTAAATTTAACTAGATATCTGTAGATTTCAAGATAAATGAAATCAAGATGTTTGTAATCAGTTTAAAAAAAAAAAAAAATCAGTGAAAAAGGCTAAATGACTCTGGGTTTTTAGAGTGCTGGGTGCTAATCCATCCAGCTGATTGTTTGATCAGTGAAATATTTAATTTATGTGTAATGTTTGCTGAACTGACTATGAGAGAACTACCACTTGCCTTGGACAGCAATACAAAATGAATACAGGGCAGAAATTGTGATTTAATGATGTTAGCCCGATCATACAAGAGGGTTCAGTCCTAACTGGTGGTCAGTGTCTGACATTTTAAAACAACGACTTAAAATTGTCCCCTTTCCTTTTTTAGATTGCCTTATAACAACAATAAATTACTTTATTGCCAATATTTGTAGGCTTGATGTTGCTGTGTTTCTTCCCTTTTTCCCTAGAGACCCACAGTGGGTTGTAACACTTTATCTTTATATAAATAATCAGTTTATTCAACTTGCGATCGTGATCCCATCATAGTTGTCATTAGCACGGTCTTTTTTTCCAAGATATTATTAGTTTTCAATTTTAATAGCAAAATATGACACAACAACAAAAAGGGAAAAAAAACATTACAACAGAGATTAAAAAAAAAAAAAAAAAAAAGCACAACAGAGACCTTACGAGATTAAAAAAACAGAGGGCAGCAGTATTACATAGTGTTTCCCCTACCATTACATTAGGGGGGTGGCCCATCCCTGGAAGGTCGAGTTCATTTTATTTGATTTTATTTTCTATATAGTGGCAAAACCATGGCGAGGTAGTGTTTCAGACAAAATAACACAAAGCTGCCATGTGAGCTGTTGAGAGTGACTAGGTACACACACATAGCCCAGAGAGTGTAAGGAAAAAGAGGGCTGGGGGGCCCCTTGGTGGGTTAATCGCGCTAATGGCTTAGTGGCATAAAATGAAGTCAGTGTTTCCTCTGTACATCTGGGATAACCAGCAAGTCAAGATTACACTGTTAAATCTTGTTACTTCATTTCAATTTTCAACCAGAAATTCGATTTTGAAACCACATATGGAAGCAGACTTATGCACAGTATTTTTGGCTATATTTTATAATTTACATCGTCCTTTTAAACTTGAAACTGTCAGCTGTAAATACGAGGATACTGCCATGTCAAGTCATTATAAAGTGATTGTAAATTACTGACCAGGGGTTTGAAATAGTAACTAACATTTTTTTAAAACATAGATAACACTAGCAATTTTTGACATTTTAATATACTGTACTCCATAATGATATTGGAAAACAGAGTATACATTTTCTTCACCTGATTAAAAATTTGTGTGAGGTGGATTTCTCATGGTTCCTAAATGATGTACCCAGGGGCATGTCCAGACATTTTTGATAGGGGTGACCCCAGTGGGGCACTGACTCTTGCAGGGGTGGCATGAAATGTGAGCAGGAGCACCTGCACACACACATATGCACTCACGTATGAACGCGCAAACGCAATACAGGGATTATATCAGTTTACTTACACATCAACTTGTCACATTTAGCTTTTAAAT
>JAPZEB010000006.1:20582615-20609961 GCA_029783705.1 Chaetodon striatus
CCACCTGAGAGACAGACAATGGACCTATCAACACATGGAGCAGATGAGTGAGTGAGAAGAAGAAAATTATGATTGGAGGAAAGTTGGAGTCAGGAGAGGCTGGATAAAAAGATACGTTTTCTTTTTCTTTTCGTCTTTCTTTTTTTTTCACCTTCTCACTCACTCATCTGCTCCATAAGTTGATACGTCCGTTGTCTGTCTCTGGGGTGGAAGCTCAGCACTGCCCCTAGAGGCCTGGAGAAATTTCGTTGTATGAGTGGATATGCAGCATTGTCTTTTTGCATTTGTTTTTTTTATTTGCAATGCATTTCGTGTGGACTGAATTTAAACAGGGTGGTACGGGAATTTGTATCAGAACATGTATACAGTCTACTCACCTGCAAACCTGTAAGAAAACGTAGTCCTGTTGCTAAGTGAGTGTGTATTCACAATTGATGTAATCTTTGTCACTCTAACCCTTCTCATATTTGTTAATCCTCTGGTAAATCCATTCTTCTTGCCCGACTTTTCACAATGTGAGCAAAACATCTTTTCTGTTCCATCCATAACTTCGCACCTTAGCCAGGGATATTTATCTTTCCATTCGGCCCGGAATGACCGACATTTCTTTTTCTTTTCGGTGGGAGGCACAACATCATCTGCTGCAGTCTCCGGGATTTCAGCCTCATCATCATCATCATCCTTTGAACTATTCTGTTTCATAAAATAGTCTTTGAGTTTAGCCTGTTTCGACATGTTTCTCCGGCTCTCGCTAGTTGTACTGCACGCTTTGTCAGAGTAAATGAAACAAGTCCTACAAGTTTAATTCCGTGTGAAAAAAAAAAGTTTTGTTCCACATAGACCAGGCCTATTCATAAAAAATAAGATTCAGGTTTTTTGTTGTTGTTTTTTAATAAAATGACACGTGGAAATTGCTTTTATTTTTTAATTCAAATTGTGCTTGGAGGGAAAATTTTCACCGGACATTTTGGCCGGCGGTGTTAAAAAATGTCGGACTTCGGAAGATTTTACCAGTCAAAGTCCGGTAATTACCGGATAACAGAAACCCTGGCTTTTGTTCATACATACATTTTTAGCATGGATCCTATGTGCTGTTTTATAAATGAGACTCCAAATCTTTAAGAAAGGCTGTCCTCACTGTAATTTGCAAGTGATCAGACAGAATTTGTGTGTCCAAACATCACCAACCTATCTGCATGGGTTGCTGTGGTAACAACATAAGCAACAGCAGTTACATAGCTAGTCTGATGACACAGCTTTCCATGATGGGAGCAAGAGAAATGGAGGTCCAGCATTTTTCCATTTAAATAACTGCGCTGACAAGTCGCATTGCAGAACCCCTCTCATTGCACCAGACAGACAGATGTCCTCCATATAGCGCTGGGCTAATCATAGCATAAATTATGCTAAGCAATTCCATTATTCTGATTTCATGTCATTGTCGTGTATCACGTTGCTATTGACTCAAAAGACACTTTGAAATTCCATTTGATTGGACAGAGCTTTGGACTTGAGAAGTCTGATTGAAACTGCATTTCAAACCACCATCTGATTTGCAAAAATGGAATTTCATGGTTTTTTTTTTTACCAGACTTTCTAAAATCAAGCTCTAGACACAATCTTAATTTGCCAAAAACTGATTTGGGCTGGTGGTCTGAATGATGCCTAAGTAACACTTCAGTCTCTTTTTCTCTAAGGCCTCCGATACTGGTGTGGTACCACTATTTATCAATGGGTTCTCTGTTGAATTATTTTGGTCCCTGTCACAAAAAAGACTGCGACCTCAAAAACCCAACCAAAAACATTAAATTACAGTATGAGGATTTCACCTGACAGTAATGCAGTTTTACTCAAAGGGCTAAGATGCTCTTAGTACTGAGAGGCTTGCCCTGATTTTCCATTGGGAGCAGCAGTGAAAAATTTAAAAGCGCTGGAAAGAAATGTACAAGTGAAAATCTGTGAATATAACTAAAACTTCCAAAAGTTTCCCCTCTTAGGATTTCAAGTTGTAATATGCATGGAGTTCCTTCCCTGGTTTCTGGGTGGCTGTATGTTACTAATGATAATACATGAAGCCATGTTCCAATTTAAATGTCTGGGTTTTTGTGTCATACCGTATTGTCCTCATCTTTAGCCTCTTCCTCCTCTGGCTCTGTTGTAATGGAGGGCGTCTTGGGCTTGTACCAGGAAATCTGCAGCACACGACCTTTGAACTTAGCTCCCTGGTTAGCTGCCTAGAAAACAAAAGAGCAGGACAGTTGCAAATTATACTTTCTATATTTCAGACTTCCAGTTGAAGCAGCACCATGTGAAGACGTGTGGTAGGCTAGAGCCCTGCTAGCTCTTTTTCTTAATCGTAACTGCTCTTCAGTCACTTATTCACATCTCCAGTTTGAGTAAGATTATCAGAAATAATTTTAGGAACGAGACCACTGTTCACTCTAAGCTGTCTTACTGCGCAATTGTGCACTGCTCCCCACCTCTTTGCGCAGATGACAAAAAAGCTGCACACTCAAATATCCCCCACCAGTTTTTACTGTTTTTTTTTTTCCTTCTTTGAATAGTAAATACGTACTCCACTGTGGGCATTTGTCTGTGCAATGAGTGACGGATGACAGTGAACTGTCAGTCAGTAAAAAAACATGCCCACCAAGCGCTGCCCAGCCAATACCTGCAACGGTTGTTTAGCTTGACAGCCAATCAATGGCATAATGTTGGGTATTAGCTGTTGTCATATTGGTTGTTAGCCATTAGCCATAGCATTGCAGCTATGGCTAAACGTGTGGGCTGTGGCGCTTCGTCCTCTGGAAATTTTAAGAAAAAACGCACATCGTGTAAGGAGGAGTGGCTGTCAGAGTACATACAAACAGACGAGTGAACGCCACCGGTGAAACTCGGCGATATTTTTTCTTTTTCAAGCAAGAATGGAGTTGTTTGCAAGACGTGCAATAAAGCAAAAATACAAGGCGAGTTTTCAGAGGGTAAAGTGTGGAGTGAGTGGAAACCAGACTACCTAAAGCGACATGTTGGAACAAAAGGACATTTAAATGCTGTGGAAAAAGAGATGCAAGCAGGGCATTGGGATTAGATCTTTACTGCAAGAGAGCACGGAGGAACGGCAGAAGAGAAACGAACTGTTACTTAAGAAAAAGTCAGATCCGGCGTAAGCTGGCAAGGTGACACATCTCGACCAGCTGATGCGAATCAAGTCAAGGCAAGAAGAGGGTGGTGCCATCATCAACATGGACAAAGTTTACAACCAGTACAACAAGTGAGAAGGACAGATGGGAAAAAAAGGTGATATTTTAGTCCCTGTCATCAGATTAAATATATTCATATTCTCTCACTCATGAAGAATTATCATCTATGAATATTACGGTAATCATCAGAATTACAACTGCTAATACAATCAGCTGTCTATTCATAGCTTTTCCTGTCCAAGATAGTTGTACAATTTTAAACTGTATCATTTGTGTTTTTAACTTGGGTAATGTCTTTGTTCTATTATTTGTTTTTCAGGATAAGGCCAGAGGAACAGAGGAGGCCCCCCAGTACAACTCAGTGGACATTGGACAATGTATGTAATATGTATGCACATACACTTACAACATAAACATATTCTGATATTTTTCTGCACTACCTAGCCAGCAATATGTTTTTGCCAGTAAAAACTTCATCCAGTACAGCACTGTCTGTAGTAGTAGCAGCGTTGCTTCAATTTTTGTACAACTACAGTTTAAGTTTACATTTAGTTTTTGATCTAGCATATTATATTTGTTGCAGTTTAGAGGCCTCTGTGTATTGTCTCAGAGTGACTTTTATGGAGCACATTTTTCTCTTAATTGTTCACATTATGGCAATAAATGCAAAATCTATTTTGCCAAAACAATTTTTTGTTATTGTTAATTGTGACTGACCTAGATATGCAGTAGTTCATGTTGTTAAAATAATCTTATTATTAATCTTTACAGTAATATTCACCTGTAATGATATTTGGAGTTGGAGAGGTGATGCCATGGCACCACTTTGTGGACGTAGAGTGTACGCATCAGATGTCGCCCACAGTCACTCAAGTAGGTGATCAGAAGAGTTAAATGTCTGCTCAGGAGTTTTCAAAATTAGAGGGAACATTGAACAAGACTAAAGCACAGTAATCCCAATATGCCTGATACACGGAAAAAAAAACACAGGACGCTAGCATGGCAGCCACCGAAAACGAGCTAGCAGAGAGCGGTGAAGGGGCTATTCTCCGCGAGATAAGAAGACTGAAAACAGAGCTACTTCTGAAAATTGATGAGAAAGCCGAAACCCAGGCCAACAAAATCAAAAAACAAGAAGAACAGCTGAGGGAAGAATTTAAACATGCAATGGAACAAGTAGGTAGCAGGGTTGCCGCTTGAAACCTTGTGAGGCCTCCTGCTAATGTCACCACCACCCTGCAGCAAGAGGTAACCCAGCTGAAACGTGCCGTTGCTAATTTGGAAGAGAAGAACAGGGATTTGGAGGTGAGGTTCTGATGTTGGAATCTGCGAAAACTTGTAAAGTGTAAAGGAGAGACGGGAAGAAGGGAAAAATATCACAGAATATATGGCGCAGCTACTGAAAGAGTCGCTGGGACTAGAGAAAACACCTGTGCCGGACCGGGCGCACTGTACTCTGAGGGAGAGACCAGGAGACGACCAGCCAGCCAGAGCATTCGTAGTGAAATGCCATTATTTTCAAGAACAAGAGATTCTGATGAAAAAGGCAATACAGAAGAATGGAGACAAGATCCGCATCCAACTGGACTTCATCCAGAGGGTCGCTCGGCAGCGGGCTGCATTCAACGAGGTACAAGGGATGCTGAGGCGCTGGGACGGGATACGATACGACCTGTTCTACCCGGAGGAGTTGAGGACTACTATGAAAGATGGACTGAGACAGTCTTTCAAGGACCCTAAACATCAAGGGCATTTGTGGAGGAGAACTAGATGCCACGGGCATCATAAAAATATAAATCCTGAACTGATTATGACCCAGTTTTTGGGACGCTAAAGACAGTGACTTACACTGAAGGCGGAGGACAATATGCACATTATAACGGACATTTTAACGGGGTTGTCGCCCACAAGTTATCTTCATTTCTTTATTAAAAGATTAAATCATCTGTATCAACATAAAGGTAGGCTAATGTCCATACTCCTCTCCATGGTTTGGAGATCTCTTTCTGTTTACAAGACAAAGATGCTGGGCACACCGGCCTTTCAGGTATTTACTTTCTGTCCTTGTTTTTTCCTTGTTCTCCATTTTACTTTTAAATTTGAAAGGGGTCTCAATTATTTCTAAACTGCCCATAGTATTTCAATCGTGATGGAGGGCAACAGGGATGCAATAAGATTACAATGTCTTTACTTAAGGAGTTGCGGTTACAGTTTGACATATTGTACTTACATGTTCTGGATGAAACTCTGGCCGGTTAGGCGAGTTGTTCTGCGAGTCATGTTAGAGACTACAACTGAAGGCACTAGCAGCCCCTATAGATTAGAGGCCAGCTTTACTGTTTTGTGTGAATATATGTTGTGCATATGTGTTTTCTGGGCCAGACACTCGAGCCCCACTACCCCCCACCCCACCCCCACCTCCACTCAGGGAACCAATGATACGTTTAGAAAGAGGGAACCGTGAATGCCAGGTAACAGGGATACTCACAGCCAGTAATTTATTACAGGAGATTTTAATTGTGTATAACATCCAAACTTAGACTGATCAAAACCCACACCTGGAGCATTAAACAAATCTGCTCATTATGTGAAGGACTTCTTCCAGACTTACGGAATGATTGATGCTTGGAGATATCAATACCCTAAATCTTGACAATACAATTTTTTTCACCAGCACATCAGTCATATTAATTGACATATTAATTCACTTATCACTCAAATAAATGCTATAGACCAGGAACATTCACTCTACATTGACCTCTACAGGAAATGTGTAGCTCTGCAAACAGAATTGGACACTTTAAGTATAGAATAATGAATTTAAGAAATTCTATGAAGAGCTCTACACATCGGAGTCCAAAGAAAAAATTGAGATAAATAATTTTCTTGACAAATTGGATTTTCCAGTCATCTGAACAAAAAAAAAGAAAAAATTGATCGACCTAAATCAACAAAATAAATTGAGAAGTGGCAAGGTACCGGGGCCAGATGGGTTCCCCATTGAATTTTATAAAAAATATTCACAGAAGTTAGCCCCGATCCTAAATGAAGTGTTAACAGAAACATTTGAAAAAAAAAAAAGACTACCTCCTAGCATGACAGAAGCTATAATCTCAGTTCTACATAAAAAAAAGGCAAGGATCCTCTCAGATGTGAATCAGATAGACCTGTAAGTTTGCTAATTTACACAAATTATTTAACATTCTCTATATGGCTGGGGGGTCCTTGTCTCCAGAGATGATTATTTCTCTTGATGCCTACGAAGCCTTTGATCAAACAGAGTATAATTATCTATTCACAGCCTTAACTACATTTGACTTTGGCCTGGCATTTTGCTCTTGGATTGAGATCCTCTATGATGCTCCAAGGGCCTGTATTAGAACAAACAAAACTGTCTCTAATTATTATGTCCTCAACCCTTGGACCAGACGGGGGTGCCACCTGTCCCCGCTCCTCTTGAGCCCCTGGCGATAGCAATGAGGAACGACGCAGAGTTGAAGGGGGTCAGTTGGGGGGACCAGACCCACAAATTATCCTTGTATGCTGATGATGTAATTTTGTTTCTTTCTCAAGCTGACATTTCAATCCCTAGAGCCCTGGACATAATTACAAGTTTTGGCAAAATTTCAGGCTACAAAATCAAGGGCATCGTATTCCCAGTTAATGCTCAGGCACTCTGCGTGAACTTTGGCCAATTCCCATTTAAACTAGTTCATGGCACCTTTACCTACCTGAGGATCTCAGTAACACGCAAATTTAAAGATTTATTTAAACACAATCTGAAATCAGTACTAGGGAGAGCCAAACAGGATCTTAATCGATGGTTATCACTCCCTATTTCTTTGGCTGGTAGAATACATTCTGCCAAGATGAACATCTTGCCACAGTTTTTATTTCTTTTTCAAACAATACCTATTTTCATTACAAAATCTTTTTTCAAAGAATTGGACAAATGTATTTCATCTTTTACCTGGAACAAATCCATCCCAAGGATTAGGAAATTATATCTGGAGCGAAAGAAGGCAGATGGGGGCTTTGCATTGCCAAACTTTTTACATTATTATTGGGCCTCCAATATCCATAAGATGGTTTATTGGTTATCACATTTTTACTACAGTAACGGACCGGTGTGGACTGAGATGGAACAGGCATCGTGTAATGAAGTATCTTTAACATCTATGCTCTGTGCACCACTACCTCTCAGTAAGAAAAACCTGACAAACCCCAATGTGACTAACATATTGAAAATATGGTCTCAGTTTAGATCTCACTTAAAATACACACTAACGCCTATTACCGGCATTGCCCTGTTCCCACCATCTGTCCTAGACTCGGCCTTCAAGCTGTGATTTAGGAGGGGCTTTAGGTGTGTAAGTTATCTCTATCAAGACAATAATTTTATCCCTTTTGAAAAAAATGAAACAACAATATGACATTCCACATTCACACTTCTATAAATATCTTCAAGTGCATAATTTTGCCAAAAAGCTGGTTGTGTCCTTACCATCTCCACCAATACAGGACCAGGCAGATGATTAACTTGGTTGGGACCCTTTGCAGCGAGGCATGATATCCAAACTATACAATTCAGTTCAAGAAATGGTCACACCTCCTCTGACTCATCTTAAGGAACAAGGGGCTCGAGACTTTGGTACGGAAATCTCTAATGAAACATGGCAGTCAGCAGTTTCAAAAATCCATTATACATCCATATGTATTAGACATGGTTTATAACAGTTTAAGGTAAGTCACAGATTACACTTCAATAGAAGCAGATTAGCAAAGGTGTTCCCAGGATTAGACCTGTCCCCGCTGTTATCAGCATGAAGCCACTCTGTTCCATTCATTTTAGAGCTGCCAAAGTCTTGTAACATATTGGTCGGCCATCTTTGAAACATTCTACTATTTGTAGGAAGGAGATACGCCCAGATCCAGGAATCCCATTATTTGGAGTAGTGCCTGGAGTGTCTGCTCTTACAGGTGCACAGGGTGATGCTATTGCCTTTTTGTCATTATTGGCGCAACGTTTAGTGTTAATTCACTGGAAATACACCAAACCAACGTCTCACAGTAAATGGGTGGAAAGTGTTACAGCACATCTTAAGCTTGAAAAACTTAGATACAACATTAGGGGCTCTGCACAGACATTTTATTTTAAGTCTGGAAGTTGTTCCTCTCTTTTTTGAACATTACTTTAAACCTGAACATTAGGTTTGGGTTCCCTGAACCATTATCCCCTAACCCCAGCATCTGCCACCGCAACCCCCCCACCCCTCTTTGTCTTTCTTTCTTTTCTTTTCTGTGTGTGTTGCCTTATTCTGTAATTGTATTTGTATGTGTGTCTATTTTGGTATGGAGCTTAGTATACCCTGATGAGTAGTGGTATATGTTGCTGTGAGTGTATGAATGCGTTTGAAAAGTTCAATGAAAACATTTCAAATACTTTCTATATTTCACTATAATTTACTTGTAGGTGACTAGACAGAGGAAAGAAGGAAGAAAGAGCAAGAAACAGGTAAAGGTGGACAAAACAAATTTTGACTCATGTGACTTACATTCTCTGCTTCGCTTCGCGTTTTAAAGGTCATGACAACACTGTTGGCGTCTTGGTCACGGACATCCTCAATCTCACCAAATTTCTGTTTAAAGAAGAAGAAAAAAAAAGATCAGTATGAATTGCAGTATAAAGTTCAATGATCAAATAAATTATCTGTATAACAGTTATAAATGTAATCCTGAATCTGTAACTAAATAATCCAAAAGAGAGTAACAGTCACCACAAAGTGCGGCATTAGTTCTTCCTTCTCCTCCTGTGTGACCCCCAAAATAGCCAGAGCTCTGGGTCTGTGGTCAACCACCATGCGGTTTACTGTCCCGCCTCGAGGCATCATCTCCCGGCTTCGGCCCCTGCCACGGCCCACATGCATTGAACTGGGCTCCAGCATCATCTTCCCTCGGCCCCGACCTCTACCTGTTGGGGACCTGATCAGACCCAACCGAGTCGCCTGAAAGACAACAGTTTGAGAAGTTAAACATTAGCAAAACAAGTGACTGGCTGCTGATTTTTCAACACACACACACACACACACACACACACACACACACACACACACACACACACAGACAAGAATATCTGGGCACCACCTGGCTGTGTTAAAATAATCAAAGCAAACAGATGTGGAAAAATGCACAATGATGCAGCGATACTGTGGTTTTAAATGTGAAAAACAAACATGCCGTGAAAAACAGCGTTTGAATTTATCATGCGTGTAGGAAAGAAAAAAAGAGCTTAGAGCTTAAACATTCTTTACACTTGACTTTGGCGTCCTCCTTTCTCACTCTCTGCCTCTTACCATTAGCTGTCACTCCTCCATTTTTAAAGTGACATCTCCTCGCTTCCTAACCACTCAACAACCTCACAACCACTCTCTCACTTTTCCCTCTAATTGTCATCCTGCAATTTTCTTACAAGGACCAGCAGCTCAAACTTTAATGAGACGTGGCTCCATCAGTGTAGGACCTGGGGTCTGATTTGGCTTCATAGTGGCTGTTCCTCTGGGCTTGCTTAAGTGGCTTAAGTTTAATGTGCAGAAGAAGGGTTGGGTTTGGATGGATGGAGGGGGGGTTATGCATTTTTAACAACTAGCTAATTTAGGACCCGCAGGGGTAGAGGAGAAAAAAAAACATGCTAGGCAGGGTGTTGCTAACAAAATCTATGTTCTTGTTGGGCTGATCTTGTGACACAGCCGACATCATGCGCTGCTAGTTTAGAGGGGAGAGGAGATGAGGGCCAAGTCTGAGTTTGACCGACAGCCTTTGATGCAGCTTAGAGCTGTTTTTTATTTTCATGGATAACAAAATAGAATAAAATTCATGATTCATGACACATAAAATGTCAGAAATAATTAAGAAAATATGCAGGTTAACATCCACATGTTTAAAATTCTATCAAACCATATTTCCACATACCTAATTCTTCCCATAAGTGTGGAAAACGATATAACCTGGGAATTTTACCCACGTGGAAAAGCTGTGTTATTGCATATTGTCTGGTACGCATTTTTTTATTGTCATCATTCTGTGCCCTTTTATGCTGATTTGTAACTCACATACAAATAAGCATAACTTGAGATATATATATACTGATACCTTTGTAATTTAACTCTAGAATTTCAATATTTAATAAAATAGTTAAAAAGTTTTAATACTACCAAAAATTACATTTTTGTAATTTTCGCACAGTTTATTATAGTTGCAACCTGTGACTTTTGTTATTGACATTACATTTTCTGGTTATTACATTTTAAAAACAACCTCTTAGACTTTGACTGTGAATTTATATCAGCCATTGTGCACAATACTATCTAAATTAATTATCCAGGATGCTCGGTATTAATCACTGACTTACTACACAAACTTATTATGATACAACATGTACAGTCTGAGTCTAGGGAGGTCCCTTCAGTCCAACTGCAAACTCCAAACTGTACTTAAGACCAATCAAGTGTGAATAAGCTCATTATGTGTAGCTGACTTTATGCATTATGTACCATATTAGTTCAATGCTTACGTGTATTAAAAGTTCCATTTACTCTCATTGAATCTAAACCAATTAAAACCACTAATGGGTGAAGTGAATAAAACTGATCATCTCAATACAAAGCAAGGTTCTGTTGGGAAACCTTTTTTCCTAGTGTTAGATGCCATTTCACACACTCCACGCACCCAAAGACAGACCAAGTACACTCCCTCATGATGACAGCAGTTCCCAAGGGCAGTGGCCCCTCCAGCAGAAACAGGCACCATGCCACACTGCAAAAACTGCCAAGTGATGGCCTAGGTAACATGATCAAGAGCTCAATGCATTGACCTGGCCTCAAAATTCCCCAGATCCCAATCTGATCGAGTATTTGTGGGATGTGGTATACTCCATCCACAATGGGCTCTTTTTGGATCGGACTTGGCACTGACCCGTCGAGGCAGATCTTTAGACTGTGGATTGTGAGGTGGGGTACCAGCACGTCCCATGGATGCCTGATGAGATTGAGGCTAGGTTGATGCCATGAACTCTTTGATTTTATTTACTTGGTCTGTGACAGTGTTTGGGTGGGTGGGCAGTGTTTCCCCTATCATTATATTAGCGGGGCGCCCCACCCCCCCAACGGCAACCCCCGCCCCCCCTGGAAGGTCAGGTTAATTCAATTTTATTTTCTATATAACGTCAGATCACAACAGAAGTCATTTAAGGTTACCTTTCCTATAGAACAGGTCTATACCTTGTTCTTTTATCAAACTGACTAAATAACCTCATGTTATTTATCTTATATACACCACGGCATGTCATTTCTGTCTCTACATGGTCACGCATTTACAATTCTCCTCTGCTCTCTGTATCGTGCACGGCGGAGTTCCGCCCCACACACACTCACACACACACACACAAACAGACACGTGCGCACACAGGTGAGCACACTGGAGCGCGGCTCAGGCCGCATTTTCCTGACCAAACCCGACCCGAGTCCGATACAATTATAAGCGAGCCCGCCTCAAACTCAACGCAGTTTGTTACCTGACATAGTTATCGTTATGGACAGTGTTTAAATGACCATCAGAAGACTGCTGTTACTAACAGTCAAACATGCCGCTCGCACAGCAGCGCAGCACGGCACTGCCCACACTTCGTTGGAGCGGAGCCTGTGTTGCGTTCAGGCGTTGTCACGTAAATAACAAATCCCCCCCCCGTGCGCGCCCCCCCAAAGCTGTAACCCTAGGGGAAACACTGGTGGGGCATGTCAAGTGGCATCCAAAAAGGTTCTCTTTCAAACCTCGTTAGGTATCTCACTATGGGAGGCGCCCTCAGGCGTGACCAATCATGAAAGTTCCAATAACACCACGTCTGTTGGGAGACAGACCAATCATCTTGAGTTGCATGGGCCAGCCCGTCCCCCTTCATAAATGCCTGCAGTATCCCCCTTGTCATTCTCGCTTTCTTCCCCGTGAAGATCACTAGAGCTCCTTAGCTGTCCTGACGTCCGGATTTTCATTTAACTGTTCTCCGATGCAGCCATCAAGGTAGTCGCTGAACGTAGAGATGCGGTGTCAGGATTTTTGGATTGAGTATTTGGTTACAAAATCTAAAATTGTTCAGGTGGGTGTTTTCGTGTTGTGGTAGACATTTACCTGTTTGCACTATGTGTGTCTGTCTTTCCTACTGCAATTAGCTGTCGAGGTTAATTTTTATTTTAGCTAACTGCAGCGTTAGCTATGGCAACCACCAGATCCTCTAAAGGGACCACTGGTGGCAGCAAGGGCAAGGACGTTGAGTCCTGGCCTTGCCCAGCCACTTGTGGACTCATCATATTGGGGAAAGATCCCCATCCTCTCTGCATCACATGTATGGGTGTCAAACATGCCCAGGCTTCGCTTGCAGACTCAGAATCCTGTGAACACTGCTCTGCCATGCCAGTGAGAATCCTGGAGCGCCGCCTGAGAGTGTTGGTGGCTTCAAAAGCCTTGCCTCTCCAACACAGCGGTTGAAGCCCAGAGAGAAGCCAGTTGCAGCTAGTGCTAGCTGGGGAGAGAGGATGAAGGACCCCGTTACAGAGTTTTCCCCTCTATTCAGCCAACTCCTCAATTCAGAGGACTGTGGCGGAGAGGATGAGATTAATCTCGATCTCCTCGGTGACAAGAATGAGGAGGATGATGAAGATGCCGTCCTTCCACCCACTCAGCCGCGGCCCAGCAACTCCATCAGCGGAGAGGCGCAGCCTTCCCATGCCCCGCGTGAAGTCGATCTACATGAGGTGTGTAGATGTGCGGCGACCAGGCTGGCTGCAGGGGGAAGAGTATAGAGTATACAATGGCAAAATCCTGCTCTCTTGTCAGGTCCCTGCCAAACAGCTCATGCCCGCTGTCCTGGCATGCATGAAGGAGATACTGGGACAAACCGTTCCATCATAGGGTCCCCGTCAAGGGTTACTCTGGCCTAGATATTGCCAACAGCGAGGCTCTGGGGCTTGCAGATCCCCTGGTGGTGGAGCAATCGGTGGCTTATCATCTTCATCCCAACTGCTGGTCCATCCTCGGGTCGGCTGAACCCACTCTCCCGGGAAAACTGGAGCGCTTCACCACCTCCATGTACAAGAAAGTGTACAAGTCAGCAGCTCAGTCGGTGAAAAACTTAAATGTGGTGACCCTGCTTACACCGTATTAAAGTTGCTCTCTCTCTCAAGAATATCCTTGCTTGCTTTTCACCCACTGCCTTTTGCGGGAGAGAGGGAGAGGCAGCTTAACTCACTATGTCCAGTCAGAGCTTTACGCATCTACATGGACAGCACCAAAGTGTTTAGGAAGAGTAACCACCTCTTTGTATCTTGGACCCCTTCTCAGAAAGGGAGGGCTCTGACTCGCCAGCGCCTGTCTCACTGGGTGGTGGAGGCTATAATTCTGGCTTATGAGAGTTGTGGACTGCAGTCCCCGGAGAGCCTGTGGGCTCACTCCACCAGGGGTATGGCCATCTCATGGGCCCTGCTCAGGGGCATTTCTGTAAGTCACATCTGTGCTGCTGCAGATTGGGCTGCCCCCCACACATTTATTCGGTTAACCACCTGGACGTAACTACGCCTTCACTGGCTCACTCCGTCTGAGTGTGGTTTCACATTAACTATGTGCTAGCCCAAGGGGAGGGCTTGAAGTGTCGACCAGTGTGGGTCGAGGTGTTATGGGCTTCGGAGCATGCAATTCAGGAGTGGGCAACATAGTGGGCCACATCTCCCACAGTGAGATACCGAGCAAGATTTGATAGAGAACTTTAGGTTACCAGGGTAACCCCGGGTCTCTGATAACCGAGTGAGGTATCTCACAACCCTGCCCTACTTGCATATGTGGGGTACGTGGAAGACATACGCTTGAGAATGACAGGTGGGATGCTGCAGGCATTTATAAAGGGGAAAAGGCTGGCCTGCGCAACTGAAAATGATTGGTCTGTCTCCCGACAGACGTGGTGTTATTGAAGCTTCCGTGATTGGTCGCGCCTGAAGGCGCTTCCCATAGTGAGATACCTCACTTGGTTATCAGAGAACCAGGGTTACCCTGGTAACCTTAAGTTTCCTAGCAGAGCCTTGCATTGTAGCAATATGATCAATGTTATTCACTTCACCTGTCAGTGTTTGAATGTTTTGGCATACCTGTGAATAACTTGCTAAATAGCTTTGTTTGTATGATTCATTCCTTTCTGGGGATCAAAATGTTGCTTTATTCATTCTACTGGTAGCCATTCACACAGTGTGAAAATATTACTTGGCTCCCCCCTGTGCTTATGCACTTTTTATCCAGGACCTTTAAAAATTTGAAAAATCTGGATGTAGAAGTGCAACAATTACTAAGCAATTATCAATTAGCTGTCAACTATTAAATTCATCACAGTCTAATTTGATAATCAGTTCATAGGTTTGAGTATATTTTTTTTAAAGGAAAAACAAATTAAAATTCTCTGATTCCTGCTTCTTAAATATGAATTTATTGTGTTTCTTTACTTTTCTATTAAAACACACTGAATATATTTAGGTTGGGAGCATAAGGTATCTGAGGATACCATTTTCCGCTTTGGGAATCAGTGACAGACATTTTCACCTTTATTTGTTTACATTTTACAGACTAAATGACAGATCAATTCATCGTCAACAATAAAATAATTGTTAGTTGCAGCCCTATTTGGATGTGCATGTTACTTTCTCTTTTCTTCTTATACTCAATCAGGCAGTGCTGAGTGATATATGCAAGTATTATCTTGCTTTCTGCTGACTTCCGCTAAGGCATTTCTTGGTATCACATCCTCAAATTCAGCCCTCAAGAAAAGTGCTGATGATGAAAGATGCTGTCACTGTCTGTCTTTTTGTGACTGCCTTTGTAGATCCGTTTGTAGCAGGGTTAGCTATGTTTTCAGATTGTTGGCCTGTGGTTATGTACTGTGCATGTGTGTGTGTGTCTATTACCTCCACCTGTAACTGTCCCAGTTTTCTCTTAAGGTCTGTTGTGTCCTCTCCAGAGCTCATCTTCTTGTGAAAGTCCAGCTCGGCATCTAGCAATTCCTTCTGGGCCTGGTCACATATGTAAAACAAGAAAATAGTCAATTTTTCGTTTCTTTTGTGTGTTATGTGAACAGTTTCAAAACAGATTTACAATGGCAGGACAGAACGCCACTCGACTTTCTTTGTGTTAAGGAGATGAACCACACCGTCTGAACGGGCCCATACTTACATCAGTCTTGGTCTTGGACTGGTTGTGGTTGGGTTTGGCACTGGAGACCTGGGAGGCAGGGTTCATTTCATTCTGCAGCTGTGCTATCTTCTCTGTCAGCTCCTTCAGGGTCTTCATGATGTTGGCTCTCTCCTCAGGTTTCATCCCTCTGTTCTTTTCCAGGCGGTTTATCAAGGCCTGTAAGAAGGAGGACAAGCAATGAGACAGAAGAATGTGTAAAAGACAAGAAAGGAGCCGGGGGTGGCGTTAAGTGAAGATTAGAGAAAAGCATGAACAAAGCATAGGATGGATGAAAACAAGAACAGCAAGTTTCAGAGATAAATGGATGAGAAGGGTTGTTGAGGCCAGACTTACCTTTTGACACTCAATCTGTGTCTTTAGCATCTCTTGCTTCTTCTTCCTCATGTCCTGCTGGAGTTTTAATGCCTCCTATATGACGAAACAGATAAAATAAAACACATTCACTGAGGATGAAAATATAACATTTGCTGTTGGTGGACATTTCATTTCTCAGTGGCAGCCTGCTTGTCATTGGTGGCCCCTGAGAGAAACAAATGACTAATTCCAGCTCTGCTATTCTTGTACCAGTCAAAATATGTATTAAAAAATTAAGCCGCATGCCTGTTTCTTCTTGAGGACTTCCTGTGCTTCTAGTGCTTTTCCCGTTTTCCCAAGGCTCTTTGAGGATGACTTGAGGGCTGTGGAAGTGTAGAGACCCTTCTGGGTGTTTGTCAGTGCAGGTGCCACCTGAGTGCCACAGACAGAGAGAGCGAGCGACACATTTAGGTCATCTGAATAAGCTTGTATACAGCTGCAACAGACATGAGCAAGAATGCATTGCTAAGTGCCAACAAATGATTATTTGTTCTCCTGAACTGCTCTTATTCTGATATCTTCTTAAGCTTTGTGAGACTGGCTGAGCAGTGTTACTGACCTGCAGTCTTTATGTCTTTGAGGTCTCTAGATTCATGGCAATAACAGTGTTCTTCTATTTGCAATAGCAAAGCAGGGCTAGGTGCACTGGTCCTGATATTGGTGTAGTATAAATATTCCACCTACTTTGTGTGGTAACTTCTGTGACAGAAAACTGGCAGACAAAACTCTCCCCATTATTTGGAGAGCCAAATAAACATGACCTGACAGTCATGATAATATCATACTGAGCATGCTAATGCACTAAACTAAGATAATTAACATGGCTAACATTATACCAGCTTAAACATCAGCATGTTAGCATGCTGACATTAGCATTCAGCTCAAAGCACTACTGTGCCTAAGTACAGCCACACAGAGCTATGTAATTTGGTCAACTTAAACTTTTCACTGAGACACAACTTTCTTGATATTATCTGTATCCTGCTGAAGATATGAACAAGTGTGTGTTTCAACAAATTATTTATTGAAAATGATTTTTCTTCCAGGGCTGGCATAACCTGACAGACACACACACACACATACAAGGAGACTGAAACGTACAGTGACCGTGTCTGTGTTTGGGTTCATGCTGTCTGGCTTAGTTGTAGCTGTGACTCCAGGCGCTGCTGGCACGCGATGCTTGGGTATAGTCTTGTTCAACACATAAGCCGCTGGATTGTGCTGCTTGATCCCCTGCAGATTAAAAAAAAATGGAGAAAATGTCAATGTAATGAAGGGTTGCAAAAGTGCATCAAGACTGGGGGATCAGCATGAAAAGACAAAGGACTTCAATATGTTTCAGCTCTTTATACTGACCTTATGCATGTTGCTGTGCTGCGGCCCCTGGCTGGGCGCTATCCCAGCAGCCTGGCTCCCTGAGCTCTGCTCCTGCTGCTGAAGCCCTGTGGCGTTGGTGCCAGGCTCGCGGTGCCAGTACACACGGATGAAGCGGTTGTTGAGGACCGCCTCGGTGCTGGATATGGCCCGTCTGGCCTCTTCGTTCTTTGTGTATTGGATCAACGCCGCCTCTGGGTCTCCTCCAAAAACCACCTGAATTGAGAGAAGAGTGTGCAGATTAGGGATGTATAAAAGATGAGACAAATTCTTCTGCAGAACTCATGAATATGAAATCATGAATATGAGCTGTTAGTTGTTTTTGTCCAAAACTCAACATATTAAAATTACAAAGTTATTTAAATAGTCATTTTCTAAGCTATATTGAGAGTCTCCACATATATGTGAGCCATATTTATTAAATGTGATGTCCTGCAACTTATGTGAATCCTGCATTGTATGTTTGTTGCGTGTCTTAAAAACATAGTAAATTAAAATGATTTTTGACAGACTCTTTGGCAAACTGAATTTCCCCTTGGGGATGAATAAATGGTATTCTGTTCTATTTTATTCTATTGTAGTCTAGTCTAGTCTAAACCAAAGTTCTTCAATTCTTGCATTTTCAATAATTTTACCATTACTGATCTAAACTTTTCAAAATGACAACCATGAAAACAAAAGAACTTTGCAGGTTTTCTTCGTGCAAAGCAGCAAATTATGAATTTTACCTGGATATTAACGATGGTTCCAAACTTGCTGAAGTGCTCATTGAGCTTAGTAATGTTGTTGAGCTCACGTGGGATCTTGCGCACCTCCAACTTGGTGTTTACATAGTGATACCTCTTGGGAAAAGTGTTCTTATGTTGGTTGTTAAAACCTGGCCTGTAACGAGAAGGAGACAGTGTTGCTGACATCTGAGGTTTGTGGACAGAATTTGTTTTAAAGAGAGGAATTCATGGAAAAAGCAGAACAGTTAATTGACATTTTGGGCAAGATAACTAACAATGAAAAAGGCAGTGAAATAGAACCTTGATTATTGACCTCAGGTTTGAGTTTCTTCTACTGGAGTTCCTTAAACCATATGTCAGTTATACTTGAAAAAAGAAGCACATGTCAACCATGGATCACAAGTTGAGCCTTTGCAATCAAAGCATCTTGGTCATGTGGATGTGTGTGTGGACCTGCTTCCCACAACTGACACAAAAGATAGGCTCCTGACCTATGAGTCACCTTGGCTTGAAACAAGGCTCTCATTGCAGTGTCAGGAAATGGGGAAGGCAGCGATTTGTTTGATCAAATTTCAACTGGTAAGCTAGTTTCTTCAAATTTCTTCACGAAGCAAGAACTTCTTTTGTTGCAACTCAGTTTTTTCAGTGTGGGTTTGTGTGGTGGGATCCTTGCACATAACCCTGCAAAAGTACATTTTACATATGATCCAGGCTTAACACTTGTCTTAATGGGTAAGACTTTAAATTTCCTTTGAAACTTTTAACATCCTTACTTCTCCATCCAGGTCTTTTTAGCTGCTGGTCCCTCAGCTGTACTGGGTCCCAGGGTTCTCTTCCTGCTGTCCTGCTCCGTGTTAAAACGGGACACATTAGTTCCAGGAGTGCTGGCTACAGTGGCAGGCTCTGTCTGGATCACTATGTTAGCAGCTAGAAGATGAACACACAGACAAAAACAAAGAGAAACAACAATAAACACGGAAAGCTTTTGCATTTTGCTGCATCCACCACAAAGCTGTCATCATCATACAGGATTATTATGTCTGAATCCTGCTTCCAGTTCATTGACTTACTAATTAACCTCTTGTCTTTCTTTCTAAATTACAGAAGCATTCACACTTTTCCAATCAAATCCCATTGGTCCAAAACTGCCCATTGCTCAGGATTAGTCTGAGGAAGAGTGTGAGTACTAAGCAGGCAAATACTTGCTACCTCTTGAGCCTTGTCCTTCGCTGGAGGTGAGGCCGATAAGGTTGGAGCGCTGGGTTTGCACTCGGGGAATGAACTGCCGGTACGGGTTGCGACCTGCTGTGGTCAGGCCTGGCGACTCTGGGTTATAGCCCTCTGGATCATAGTTATCTAATGTATAAAAATGAACACACACATAAAACACAAACACACTGAGGCTTAAAGGAAATACAGACCATTTTGAAGTTATTAAATATGTGGGAAAAAAATGGACAAAGACCATCAATTAAAATTAGCATAAAGTGCTGCCTGGTATTCAGTGACTTATCTAGCACAGAAAATTCTTGTAAGGCATGTGATGAGTTTAAATGTGTTAAAGTGACAGCAACCTGTGACAGTTAAATAAATACAATATACAGCTCTGAGAAGTGATTAAATATAAATCTAGAATATTATGAAAAATATATACATGATAATTCTTATCCTGAGCCACAGCATACTATAAAACAATGGCAACCGATCAAAGTTTGACCTTCCATGCGATTGTGATTCTGGCTGTCTGAGTTGAATTAAGGCTTAAATTCATAATGAACTAAAAACACACCCACTCCCTTTAAACTAAGCCTTAGCTTTTTCTGTTTAACCTGAATTATTCATGAGCCAAATTATGGGGAAAGCACTCAACAGAATAAGGTAGCAGAGTTAATGTTAACTGCTCTCAGCTCCTTTTTCTCTTTGGTTAGTAAACAGTGCTACCCTCTGGTCAACAGCTGTTACTGCAGCCCTGAAGAAATACATATGAATCCACCATATAACACATAAACCAACTCAACCTAAACACAGGGTGCTTAAAAGTCCACAAAAAAACAACTTAACCCTTGCTACCCCAGCAACCCTAACCCTAACCCCATTATAGTTCAACTTTAACTTTATAAAGTCATATTTATTATAATTAAATACAAAAGAAAAAGGAAAGCAGGAAATAGAGAGCTTGAGGAAAAACAGAACATAATTCCCCAATCAGAACAGCAAAAGCATTGCCGCTTACATTCCGACTGGACATATTGGGGACGAAGAGACACAGATGAGGACGAGGAGGGAGGAGGTGGAAGAGGAGGAGGAGGAAGAGTAGGTGGTAACCCCACGCCAGGCGGTCCAATAGGAGGAGAAGAGGTGATTGCCGTTTGGTGGTTGGGGGTATCAATCCCACTGGTTGCTATCAGAGGGGGTCCTGAGGGAGACAAAAGCCCAAGCTAGTGTCTCAGGTGTATCACAGGTATGACAGTGAGTCTTTGGTTCGTGCTACTAAAATGTTTTTCATCGCAGTGAAGGTGGCAGGAAGTGATAACAACTGTTAAATGTAATGCTTCAACTTTACAATAAAACAATATATTTTGATAACTTTTAGCAAATCAGGAAAATAACTTCACAGTAAGAACTTTAAGGATCACAAAATCGACTACGGTGGTGAAAATATTATAAATGTTTGTAAATTGTTAAATAAATGTTTATGCACCTGTGTGGTGGTACTACTTACCAGTCATAGGGAAGACGCCTGGTGGTGGTGGCTGGCCATAGGGTGGCATCGCAGGCATCCTAAGCGGAGGAGGGGGCTCAGTGATCGGAGGCATGGGCAGGCCGGTGGGGGGCATAACAGGTGGAGGAGGGAATGGAATCATGTTTGGTAGATTGACATCATCAACGATGAGAGGGTCGTTGCCGTGATCAAATGGACAAAGGTCACCACGGACACAAAATCCCTTTTCTGCAAGAGGGAGAAGACAGGCATCAAAAATTTGCTTTTTCATATATATAGGGGTAATTCAGAAGTTTGGAACAACATTAGCAAACATCGTCTAGGGAGACCTGCAAATCTTCTCTGTACTTTTTCCTCAAATACTTGAGTATCCTACTGTAACCTACTGTAATCCCTCTAAGGGATTTGGGCCCTTGGAAGTCAAACTCATTCAGAAAAACAAGACTGAAAGGAAAGTAAGAACAAATGAAAAAAGCAATGAGAATAAATAAACAAAATGAAAGGTTGTCCAAGTTCAAAGCAGCTAAGACATACAGTATTTACTCTACAGTCTCATTAAGGCACTGGCTCCCTAGAGGCTGTGTTTGAGCACTGTGACAGATAGCAGTGTGCTTCAGGGACAGTGGGTAAGTTTAAACCCTCTTGTGTCTCTGGGGAGAGGTGGGAGCAAGCATGCTTACTTTCCTGCTTTTCACTGGGGAGAAGAGAGGGAGTGCTTAACACTGGTCATTAGTGATAAGTCTAAACAAGGCAATCGATAACCCTCGTGAGAAGATAACAGCAGCATTTATGTGGCGAACTTCAATGACCACATTGTGCACTGGTGAAATAGGCTCATCAATAAGCTCTGGAAGAAACATTTCAGCCAAAGAAAAAATAGACACGAATTGATAGAAAGCAGGAAAAAAAGGCAAAGAGGAAAGGATGATTCACTCCGTTCTTACCATCATAATCCCTGCAGCGCTGTTTGAGCGAAGCGCTCTTGTTGCTGAATGGCTTGGCGACACCATCTTGCCTCTGGGTGCCATAGTAGCCAGACCAGCTGTCTGTAGTGCTATCAGGCAGGTGAGCGGGTGTTGCTACGGGAACACCTCCGGCTCCTGAGACTCCGGTTGATGACGTGGAGGAAAAGGGGTGCGGAGGCGTGGGCAGGGGCAGGAGAGGTGACGGGTGCTGCTGCTGCTGCTGCTGGGAGTTGGATGTGTTGGTGGAGTTGTAGCAGTCTGTATCTTTCCTTTCTAACTCAAACTTTGACTTGAAGTCTGTTAAATACAAGAAGAAATAGAGGTTAGCAAAGCATGAAGTAGTAGTACAGTGGAATCATAGACAACAGCAAAAATTTAAGTTAAAACAAGCTACTTCTTTCTCTTGTCAAACACATGTAGATTACTGTAACCTTGCAGGTGAAAAGGCCAATTCCAGGCCATGTTGTTCAGTCCACACTGATGTGATTGCAAAGCTGTCCACATCGCTCCTTTATCGATAACAGAAAATAATACAAACGGCTACATCCAGGACGCTGTTCGGTCTTCTCTCAACAATCTTGAACACCTCAGCACACATTACACTCCGGGTATCTCCTGCAGCACTTCTGCATCACTACTGTACAGTTTGGCAGCACTGACAGGAGCTTCAGGAACCTCGACACTCCTGGGTCTGCTCCCCTGTGCTTTTGCTATTGGTTGTGGGCAAACCTTCTCACCTCTGCCTCCTCTGTGCTCCCTGTCCCTGCTCTTTCCTCGGCTGCCACTCCTGCTCCGGCTGCGGCTTCGGCTGCGGCTGTAGCTCCTCCCACGGGGGCTGCCCCTGCGGCGCTCGTGACGCTCCCGCTCGCGGTGGGAATCACTGCCGCTTTTCCCGTGTCGATCAAAATCACGGCGCTTGCGCTCATCTCGCCTCCTGTCATCACGACTCCTGTGGGGTAAATGCAAGAGTCCAACAGACATTAGAGGGTTCTAGCAGGATTAAATCTTAGAGCAGCTAGGGTAAATGTGTGTCTCTATGACTATATCAAAACACACAACACAACTGTTATTTGTAGTATAACACTTCTCGTATTGTTCTATTTGTTATTGACTAGGCGTGTTATAGACAAGGGACAGGTCACTTGACACCAGGGCCTTCATCAAGCTAAAAGCAGGACTCGTGGGATTTCAGACTAACCATGCAAATATACCAACATGTTAAGATCTCCAAACAACTAGGCATTGCAAGGTGATGTTTTTTTTTTTTTGTTTTTTTTTTTTTAAATCAGCAATAAGAAATCAAGGACCATTCTATTGGATATTTCAATATGAAGACTAAGGGCTGCCTTAAACCAGCTGAAACCACAATCATACCTGGACTCGTTGAAGTTCCTCAGTGGACTTCTCCTCCGCCTGTTTTCCCTCTCCTCCTCTGGAGTTTCAGCCTTGAGGGAAAAAAATAGTAACTTGACCCAAACTCTTCTCTAGTTTATGTTTTTAAAACAGAAGAACATTTCTATGCTGTGTCCTAATACACAATGAGACATTAATGTAACTCTTTATCCAAACCCCATATGGAAACAGAATCACTATTTGTTTGAGTTATGCTCTGCGTACTTATCTTTAAAAGTTCTTTAAAGATGCTTTGATATGTGACAAGACTGATTTTTCACAGGCAATATATTCATTTTCACAGTCTTATTCCAGCCAATAAATTTCCAACTCTTTGTACCTCCACAACATCAGATTTGACTGCAGGTGGTTTGCCTTCTTCTTTAGGGACTTCCTTGGCAGCAGGATTTCCCAGGTAGTTCTTGGTTGTCAGACATTCGAAAAGTTTATCGACAAATCCTGTTGTCTCTGCAAAGACACCATGAATCGTGTGAATAGATTTCATCTTTTAACTGAATTATGTGCAGTTTTGCCCATTCCCCTGAAGGAGCATATTTGCCCTCAGGCATGAAATGTTCCTCCTGAATCACACTACACTAAGTATTTCTCTGCTCCTGGTTGTGCTAAATATATCCAAAGTCTAATTAACACCAAATAAATACCCACAGACACAGCAAAAAACAAAAAAAAAAAGATTTAACAGGGAAAGCTACTTGACAAAAGTTTAACATAATAAAAGACAACAGTGCAAAGCACAAAAAAATTCAAAGTACTAATTTGATCTTTAAGGTTATCTTTATCTTTAAGCTTTCAACCCTGAATTCTCAACACAAGTAATGACTGAGTTGTATATTCATCATCAACCCAATCAAATTCTGCAACTGTAATTGTACTCTGCAATAAAAGTAAAGTGAAACCAATTAATAATTTCATCCACTCAAGGGTAGAAATCACCATTCAACTCAAGCTAAACAAGTTGATGCTTCATGAGATACAGACTGGAGACATTAGAGGGGAAAAAAGGTAATTTCAAATTATGTAACACACCTTCCGGTGGCCATATTGATGACACAAGTAGTTAAATTGTGATCATTTACAGCTGATTGCATCTGTAAGTGTATAACTTAAAATAATTTGAATTAAATAAATTCAGCTTATTGACAGAATAATGGAAATCTCTACTTGAGAAAAAACCCTTGCACAACTTTGCTGACCAGCAAGGGCTAGGTCCAATATAAAACAGAGTGTCACATTCACTCACACTGGCAGAGAAGCTTTGCATGGCATTCATACCTTTTTGTAAGAAGACATCAAGCTGATCAGCACAAAGTGCTTTCAGCTCTTTCTCCGGTTTGTCCTTCTTCACAAGAGCCACCACATAGTTGGCTAATGCAGATGGGTCAGCATCACATCTGTAGGTTAAAATGCATACATTCTCAGTCTCAACTACCAGTATCTTATTTGAACAATACAAGACAAAAGGAAAAAAGCAACACAGCTTTTACCAGACTACCTGATGACTGAAACAGAGGAAAAGAAGGAGGAGACAAAACTGAGAGGGAATATGGAATTCAAAGTCTTATGTAAACCAACTGCAATTTGCTGTATGTAAGCGAGGTGTTCCCAACTATTCCTGCATGCATTTCAAAACAAACCCGAACACAACAATGCCTGCAGGGAATAACACTGCTGTAAAAACTTCATAATATATCATCCAAACTTTTAAACCAAACGCTCAACCATATTCTATTTGACTAAATATTTACATGCCAACAGGACATGGTAAAAGTCCTGGTCGGGGCTATTACAACCCCACTACATACACACAAAACCACAGGAAAGAAAGCGCTCTTAATGACTCCAAGCAAATATATAACTAACTCTATAACTAAATGGCTAATGTTTTGGAGAAAACTACCTCCACTTCCATTTGGCCTCTAAGAACCAAAACGATCAGAGATTAATGTGCCTGAAACTGAGCTGAAGTCAGTGAGAATTCTTTTTGTAAAGTGGATAAAATGCAGCACTTCTGAGATGTATGCTTCAGTATGTGAGACAGTAGGCGACTGTTACTGCATCTCCTCGACAGTGACTGTGTGCATGACACCATCTAATTGCTCCTCCTTACATTTAATATAATATTAAATATAACATTTAACAAATATGAAACCAATCAATGTAGTTATGTAGGTTCTTTGGCAACGAGTGTATCCTCTTATAAATACAGAGTAATTTTCCATTTAAAAGAGAGGGACAAAGAGTAAGAGCGTGTGTAACTATGGTAACTCAAGGACCAAACACTTCTTATTAATTTTAAGACATATATATGACTCAGTAACGCAACGCTGGATAAAGTACAACAGATTCAACACTAATTTTAAACCCAAGTAGCAGCATACAGGTTATCTGTTGTGGCTTGATAGCTTGCTAAAGAGCTGTGATAAAGTCAAGATTACCGTGGGCTAACGACGTGCCTAACTACCCTGTAAGTGCGACAAACGTTGGACTTCGTGCACAATTTTCATTTGTTTAGCGTTAGGTAATGCGAAGTCCCGCTGTCTCTCTTTGCTATGAAAAGCCAGCTAGCGGCAATGGTGGTTTGCTAACTCGTGCAAGAATTTGCCATGAGATTCTAGCAACCCCCCCATTGATGGCTGGCTAACCCAGTAGCTAGCCAGCTAGCGTAGCTACGTAGCGTACAAGCTAAATGTCATTTCAATTCGACACTCACATTGGTTCCAGGAGTTTTGCCAGCCACGACTTCAAGGCTTCAACATTCTCTATGATCATCGTGAGAAAGACTATAATACTGTCTATAAAATGAAAGTGCGTTTCGATAACCCTGCTTTCATCGTCTATGAATTTATAAGCTTTAGGCCTTCTGTCTGTCTTCACTGGCAGGTCGGACAAGAGTGTTTTACGGCATGGCAACACAAATTGAGTTGTCGTAACGCAGGCCAGACGACGAACGTTATAATCATATTGTGTCATTATTCAGCAGTCATTTATTTATTTCATATCAGCATCCCTACATTGTGCATTAAAATATGTGATATTAAGAATGAAAATTATTAAATAAATAAAAGTCCTCGTTCGCTAACATAAGCTAGATATCTAAAGATACGAGTCGTGAAAAGTTCTTCGGACTCAATTTCCCAGAAAACCATGCGAGAAGCTGATTGTGGGTGTCATCAGCCAGGCACCGGTAGCGTGGGGTTCCCTTGTCAAACTGGAAACTACTTCGACTGTGTCTTCTGTCTAAACAATAGAGTTGTTAGTCGCTGTTAATTTGGGTCAAAATGACGGTAGGTCAAATGTTCACTTTAGCTACGGTTCAGAATGATTAATGCTGGTTTATAGGCAGTGCTGTTGTTATTTTTCAGTTATTTACTGTAGCTGTTAGCTAAGTTAGCTAACATGGGCTAACGTGTAGTTGTCGAGCAAACTGCAGATAAAGACTCGAAAGAAATCTGACTCGAGAGAATACAGCTGTTTTCATGTTAACACATGAGCTTTTTTCGGTTATTTAATCTAATCTAGTGTATTCTCGGGTACTTAACAGTTTCTTTCAAATATATATATTTTTTATTATTAAATCATCTGTAATGGGTTGACTTGCAGCTATCACTGTAATATATCTCTAATGAACTGCTGTGTACCTCGTCATTGTATCCCAGGAGCGGAAGGGAACAGCAAAGTTGGACTATCTGAGAAAGATTGAGACAGAGATCCAGGAGAAATGGGAGAAGGAGAAGGCATTTGAGCATGACGCACCGACAACAGTCGGGGAAAGCACCAAGTGAGTATCTGCTATCATGAGAAAGGACCATGTGTTCTAGTCTCGAAGAGTTTTGCTCTCCTACACACACTTAAAGAAAAGTTAAATAATAAAGTTTTAAGACCATTTGTGAAGAAAGCAATTTACATAGATTACCGTGCTCAGGAATGTCAGAGCAGTTTTTGCAGGTGTACTTCCTTTCTGATGCAAATTTAAGCACCCAGTGTTCAAAATAGGTATTGTAGTAGGTATGTTGTTGCCGTTGGAGAAACACACAAAACAAACCATGCAAGTGTGGGTGAAGCTCTGAACTTATGTGCTGCAGTTAACACTCCAAAGGTGAGCCTTTGACACTCATGGTTGTTGCACATTATTCTCCAGTGTATGCTACTTTCCACAGAAAAACATACCAGGCATGAAATCCTTATGGTCTCAACTACATAATGTAACGTACTATTTTTTCCTTCCAGCAAAAACAAGTACTTTGTCACCTTCCCCTACCCTTACATGAATGGTCGATTGCACCTGGGCCATACTTTCAGCTTGTCAAAGTG
>JAPZEB010000006.1:20610000-20620762 GCA_029783705.1 Chaetodon striatus
AAAAATGCTGACAAATAGACTTCTTCATTTTGCTCCTATGAATAAGATGCAAATATTCACCGTATAATCACTGGTATCTAACTCACTGCTGTTAAACTTTTTTGGTCTTATAGTTTGCTGTTGGTTACCAGGCTCTGAAAGGGAAGAAATGCCTCTTCCCATTTGGGCTGCACTGCACAGGAATGCCAATTAAAGTTAGTGTTTTTAAATTCTGTCCATCATATGTAGTTGCAATGATATACATGTGTTAGGGTTGTTTTAGGTACAATTAACAACATATTCTTGCCACTTTTCATTTAAAAAACACAATATGCAAGTTATTGCCAACTTCATTCATTTGTTTGTTAACTTTCCTGCAAAATAAAAGGAAATAAAATGACAAATGATATTCATTTAACCACTGCTGCATTTACTGATTCTATTCAACATTTAGTAATTCACCCCTGTCTTCTACCCTTGCACACATGGCCTTTTCTTTCTGTCTGGTATTCATGAATGATGCATCCATATTGTATCCACAAGGCCTGTGCGGACAAGCTGAAGAGAGAGATGGAACTATATGGAAACCCTCCTCAGTTTCCAGATGAGGAGGAAGAGGAGAAGGAGAAGCCACAGACATCTGACGAAATCATCATTAAGGACAAAGCAAAGGGCAAGAAGGTCAGGATCCGAGGGCCTGGACTGATAGCTTTTTCCACATTGGGATGAAAAAATATAGAATTTAGTGAATGGTGTTGTCACTTACAACTAGGAGTTATTTTAAGTTTTCCTTTGTTTTTGCATTCGCAAAGGGTGTGTCAGTTTACATAATTTTTCTCTCTCTTTTTTTTATTACTCTGTTAGAGCAAAGCAGCAGCCAAATCTGGATCTGCCACTTATCAGTGGGACATTATGAGGTCTTTGGGATTGACTAATAAGGAGATTTCCAAGTTTGCCAATGCTGAGCACTGGCTGGAGTACTTCCCTCCTCTGGCTGTCAAAGATCTGAAACAGATGGGAGTCAAGGTAACTAATTAAAACCATATAACTCTAGTAAACAACTTTATTTGTTTTGTTTCTGTACCTTTTTCTGTTCCTATTACCCATACTACAATGAAATATGTCAAACATTATTTTTTTTATAGAATAAAGTACAATTTACTATTGAGCCTTGCAATGCCATGGGGCTGAATTATCTTAACATATGTTTGAGGAGGTACACACTTGTGTGACATGCCCATTGCCATCTTTTTGTTTGATGCCTTGGATTCACCAGAATGTATTGGCTCTGAGGGTAATTTAAGCAGGTTATTCATTGAAGTTGATTGCGCCTGAACTCTGTTGTCATATTATCACTTCACAGGTGGACTGGAGACGTTCATTCATCACCACCGATGTGAACCCCTTCTATGACTCCTTTGTCAGGTGGCAGTTCATCACACTGAAGGAGAGACAAAAGATCATGTTTGGCAAAAGGTGAGACTGCTTAAAGGTTTGCTACCCTGAACAAAAAAATTAAACGCAGCACTTTTGTTTTTGCTCCCATTTTCTTAGGTTTAAGTTAAAGGTCTAAGACTGTTATTCATTCAATAGATGTCGTTCTCTCAAATTTGTGTGCCAAGTTTGTAAATATCTGTGATAGTGAGCACTTCTCCTTTTCCAAGGCAACCCCTCTAACTGACAAGTGTGGCATTTCAAGAAGCTGATTAAACTGTATCATTACTACACAGGTGTACCTTTGTATGATCACAATTAAAGGCCACTCAACAATATGCTGTTAGATCATGCAGTGTGAAGCATCTCTTTCACATTGAGTTAATCAGGTTTTTTTGTGGCCTGTGGAATGTTGGCCCACTCCTTCAGTGGCTGTGTCAAGTTGCTGGATCTTGGCAGAAATTGGAACATGGTGTCGCAAATGCCTATCCAGAGCATCCCAAACATGGTAAATGGGTGACATGTCTGCTAAGTATGTAGGTCATGCAAGAACTGGGATGTTTTTAGTTTGCAGGAATTCTTCAGCAATCTTGACAACATTGGACTATGCATTATGATACTGCAACATGATGTCATGGCGGCGGATAAATGGCATGACAATGGGTCTCAGTATCTCATCGCTGTATCTCTGTGCATTCAAACACCTATTAAAAAAAGGAACCTATGTTCATTGTCTGTGACATATACCATACCATATCATACCATATCATAACCCTACTGCCACCACAACACTGACATTAGCAAACACTTTCCGTATGACACCAAACACACTGTCTACCATGTGCCTGTTACAATGTAATCAGGGCTTCATCTGTAAAGAGAACCCTTTTTCAAAGTGCCAGATGCCTTTAACAGTAAGCAGTTGCCCACTTAATTCTGTTGCGACAAAGTGCTGTCAGGTCAAGAACCTGGTGATGATAACAAGCATGCAGATGAGCTTCCCTGAGACGGTTTCTGACAGTTTGTGCAGTAAGTTTTTGGTTGTCCAAACCAGTTGCTGCATGAGCTGTTGGAAAAGGTGGTCTCAGATGATCTTGCAGGTAAAGACACCGAATGTGGAGGTCCTGAGCTGCTGAGTTGGTGTGCCTGCGCGTGATATGTGGTTATGAGGCCAGTTGGATGTACTGGAAAATTAATGGAAACAACAGTGTTCATGGGAAACAGCTCTGGTGGACATTCCTGCAGTCAGCATTGCAAAGGCGCACTCCCTTAAAACTTGCGACATCTGTTGTGTTGTTTTGTGTGATCAAACTGCACATTTTAGTGTGGTCTTTTATTATGACCAGCCCAAAACACACCTGCTTAGAAAAGGAGAAGTGCTCACTAACATGTATTTTTACACTTTTGTGATCTGTGAAAAATGGGAGCAAAAACAAGTGTTGTGTTAATTCTTTTTTTGTGTATATACCTGTTTTACTTGTTTTGTAGCACTGTCCTTGTAGTGAATTAGGGAAGAGTAAGAAAAGTAGGAAGTGCCCACATTATGTAATATGATAATGCCTTGTACTTTACCTTGCCTGAAACAATGTCCTATACCAATGTCATGTCTTTCCATGGGGTAAAAGCAAAGTTAATATTTAAATAAAGACATTGGTAGATAACTGATGTTAAAGTTTGCCTTTTAATCTCAAACTGTTTTACTTGCATTTGGTATTGTGAGTTCTTCCAGTAATATAATGTCACTGTCCCTGACTCCTCTACAGGTACACCATCTACTCCCCCAAGGATGGACAGCCATGCATGGACCATGACAGGCAGACAGGAGAGGTAAACTTACATGGCTCAATAAAATAATAAATTAGTTGCAGACAACAAAACAATGATGTGATTATGCTCATTGCATTGATTGCATATGATGAAGTGTGAATCCTACAGCAAACACTAAAAGGAACTGCGTTCACGGTTTTGCCGATTTTCAAATGATTGTTCTTTAATTTACTGCAAATCTACCACTCTATCTCCCAACTTACATCCACTTACTTGAACTTGGGATCATTAGTGATTTTATTTGACTTAACATTTTGGCCTATTCCTGCAGTTTACTGGGAATGTAGAAAATTCCACATAGTGAATTTTGCAAATGTCTTTTAGTCTTTAGTCTTTTAGCACAAAAAGAAAGAACAACCAAGCCCTTTAAAATGGCTTCTTACTTTAAGATAATTTGAGAGCTTCATTTTGTCCTTTATCTGCTAACTAACATTGTCTTTCACCTGCAGGGAGTTGGACCTCAGGAGTACACTCTCATCAAAATGAAAATAGTTGAACCGTACACAGCAAGATTCAAGTCCAAAGTCTTTTATAGCAGGTAACAACTTACAAACACTGAACACTGCAATGCTAACATGTTTTTTAAGAAAGGAAACTACACCACAGACAGTATGTTTTACATTTACTCTACAAGTATAAGGCATAGTCCACACATAATGAGTAATTTTTTTTAAGCTTTTCTACACATATTGGCCTTTTGTCCACAAGCAAACATTGTTTTTGAGTCACTGACCTTTTTCTTTTGTCGAACTCCTTTCATGGTGAGGATTTTCAGATACTCTGTTTTCAGTGAAGATGGGGAGTTTTTGGCTTGTGACGTCATAGTGTGTGCCATTATCTCCTTTTTGTGTATTAGTTGGTTTTTTTTTTGGGTTTTTTTTTTGAGGAGTTACAAATAAGGCCTTTTGTGCATTTAGTGCTATCAGGACTTTCACATGTTCACACATAAATGTACAGTTTCTTTTTCACTATATTGAGGAACAGATGCATCACAATGTGCTATGGAAGTAACTGCTACATGATCCAACACTCCCACGACACAGACCCCACCGCCAGTGTTGCTGATCGTCTTCTTCTTCTCCTACTTCTTCTTCTTCTTCTTCTTCTTCTTCTTCTTCTTCTTCTTCGCCTGATTGGCCAATATGGCTTTAGGGTTAGCACTATATCAATGCCTGTTGGTTTGGCATGCTCTTGGCAGTGTTTTAATTGTATTATTGCATTCTAAATCTGGTGGAATTTTTTTTTTTGAACAGTACTTGTGTGGACAAAAATTTTAATTATTTTTATTTTTTGAGAATGATGGAGGATAAAACTTTATTTTAAAAAAATACTGGTGTATGTGTGGACCAGGCCTAACTCATCTCAATAAACACAGCACCACAAACTCAAACTTGAGACAGAAGTAAAGTGCCAATGCTGTCCTCCCCGCAGCGCCATGAAAGGCAAAAACATCTTCCTGGTGGCAGCCACTCTGAGACCAGAGACCATGTTCGGTCAAACCAACTGCTGGGTGAGGCCCGACATGAAGTATGTTGCCTTTGAGACAGCCAGCGGAGACATCTTCATCTGCACCAGTAGGTCTGCCAGGAACATGTCTTACCAGGGCTTCACTAAAGAGAATGGAGCGGTGCCAGTGGCCATGGAATTACTGGGACAGGTACTAACTTTGTGCATTTCTTGCTTCGAGCTGCAGATTAATTCTAATTCATATCAGACATTGAAGACTTAAAACTTAAGAGGCAAATTAGCAGTAGAAAGACAATTGAAGAGACAAGGTGTCATGGCTGTGGCACAAACAGCCTGATTCCTTTATTACCTCTGCTTTACCCTTTCCTTCAAATTAAATACATATACTATATACAGGGCAAATCAAAACAGGCTCTTCCTCATTTTTGTCTCTTTTTAGGATATCCTTGGCAGTGCCCTAAATGCTCCACTGACCTCCTATAAGATCATCTATGCTCTGCCCATGCTCACCATCAAGGAGGACAAAGGTATGAGACATGGAGTTAGGAAAAATAGCTGAGATAAATTTATTCAGAGTGGTTGCAATGATTGATTTTTTTCCAAGGCTTAAATTCGTCACATTGGTAAAAGCGTCATAGTTCTTAAAAGACGTCTTTGCCAGCATTGCTCATAGCAGTCAGAATACCCTTGAGTAGGGGCACTTTACTCTCTTTTTTATGTGCCAACTTTAACTTGAGTTAAATGTATCTGACAGTTGGTGAATAGTTCAAGAGAGGCTGCTTGAAATGTGTCGATGTGTTTATAAATGCCTGTGTTTGGAAAAAAAAGGTAATATATTCCCGCTCACATTGCTCTTGGTATTACTTTCTTTAGAAAAGTGAGAAAATCTGCACTGTGCTTTATCCCTTGTTCCTCCTTGTCGTAGATATTCTTGGAGGAGCTTACTGGGGAGTCTGAAAATAGCAGACCAAGGTCACCATAGAATTTATAATGTGCTGCACTGTGATGTAAGAGGATGGAAATAATGGCTGCTTTTTTGACCTGGGGAAGAACATTTGTAAACATATAAAATGGATCTAATTGCACCCAGAGTGCCTCTGTTGTGGTAGAAGTCAGTAGTATCTATTTTTCCGGTCTGTAATGCTCGAGGGCTGTAGTTTGTCTGTTTGCCCCCATGTGGCCTCTTGATGAATTTTTGTAAATAGCCGTAATTTGAATTTCTGAATGACTAAGGTGAAATGCCAACATTTCAGTAAGAACTAATCTGTCTATTCCAGCGTGATCATGTTTATTTGTTCTTTCCCTCTTCACAGTTACTCAGTTGCTCCAGTGCAGCTGCTCTGCAGTTTATAGAAATGTGGCAGCAATCTGCAATAGCACTGAACATGTATAATGTAAATTACAATGAGAAGCATACTCCCTAGTGTGCATGAATACATTTTACATGTTGCCTTGTCTACGTTCTTCTCAGGTACGGGGGTAGTTACCAGCGTGCCTTCTGATGCTCCTGATGACATTGCTGCTCTCAGAGACATCAAGAAAAAGCAGGTGAGGTTACAGACCTTTAAATATGTCTAACATTCTGCCATTCAGGAAGCATTTATACCTTAAATGAAGTCTGCTGCAGAGAAACACAGAAAACAAGAGCTCAACTGAGACTTCAAGGGCAATTTGGAAATTATTAGTTTGAAATGTGTAAACAAATTGTGCTCTTAAAAGACTGGTGAGCTCATGTAGGTAAACTTCTAGTTGTTTAGGGAGGAATATGACCATTTAAAGACACATCCATTGTCTAAACACGCACTACCTGTTGCATGCTGTGACCAGAGTCTTAACTAAAACAAGGAAAATGGATGACATTACCCTGTGGCTTAAGAGACTGCACTTGCTATTTGTATCTTTTAGAATTGATTTTTAACTTCTTTTACTTGTGAATGAAGCTCTAAAAAACCCTGCTCCTCCATACATCAGAGATTTTCTTCCATGTTATGTTTCAGCCAGATCAATAAGGTCCTCCACTGCTTTTCTTTTAAATGATCCTTGTGTGTCCCATAAAAGTAGCTCTGAGAGTGCCCTCTGTTTGTATGCTCCTAAACTGTGGCACGCACTGCCACTGGAGAACAGAATGGAAAGCTCTCTCTGTATTTTTTCAAAAGAAATAGAAGACTTTAAATATCTTTTTAATCTGGATTTAATTTGGAGTAATGTTTTTGCCTTAGTTGTTAAGTTTTAATAATTATTAAATTAATAATAATTACATTAATTTATCCCTGGTGTTAATTTTATTTTATTGACTCTATTTATAACTTGCAATTCATTATTAAAAAGTCTAGTAAAATTGTATTAATTGTCATTCATTTTTGCTTTTATTTTAATTTTGCTATGTGAAGCACTTTTGGCTACATGTTTTTATGACAGGTGTTGGAGTTGAGTTGCTTTTTATTAATATGGCTCTTAATGCTTGCATTTTCAACAGGCTTTGCGGGAGAAGTATGGAATTGAGGATAAGATGGTGTTGCCTTTTGAGCCGGTAAGCCAATCTGCTAATGTCAGTTCGATTTCAGTCAGGTTGCACTGAACCCACTCTTTCCCTAAAAAGAAAGGTGAGAACACTGTCAGTCTGAGTTGCTTAATGGAGCCCTAATGTGTTTTTTGCATTTATGTGTGCACATATCAGGTCCCCATCATAGAGATACCAGGCTATGGAAACCTCTCTGCTCCTCTGCTTTGTGATGAGCTGAAGATCCAGAGCCAGAATGACAAGGATAAGCTGGCTGAGGCCAAGGAGAAAGTCTACCTGAAGGGATTTTATGAAGGGGTAAGACAACATAGTGGTTAATGACTTAAAAGCAGCTGCATAGGTCAGCAAAATGCAACCCCTCTGCAAACCCCCCACCCCTGTGTATTTAATTTTAGGTTTGAAGCTTGTATGATTTATCTCTAAGACACAAACCAAACGATTCACACCTTTAGGTAAGACTAAATTATTAATTGACAGGCTTTTGGTCATGCGTTGCCTTCAGACGGTTTGGTTCTGTCTACTATTGAAAAACTGCACAACAGCAGGCTGAATTTGTACAACATGACACACACACACACACGACTTAGAATTTTTTGCTAAGCCCATTTTTTCCTGTCACAACATCAGTCATGTTAAAATGTACAAATTCAACTGCCTTCACTGTCAGCAGATTGTAAATATGAGCAAAAATTTAAATGTAGGCACTGGGAGGGGCCACTCGACAGCACATCAAGCAGAGTGCATATTATATGTGTACATTGAGTATGTGTCTCCCCACTGAGCAGATTATGATAATTTGTGGTTGTAGAATGCACTGCAGAGATGTGGCCCACTTCTTGTTGACTGAACTGTCAGAACTGTTAAAGAATTGCATCAGTATGAATGAAATGTTTGTGTGAATGAATTCCTTTATCAGATCATGCTGGTTGATGGCTACAAGGGGCAGAAGGTCCAGGATGTTAAAAAACCCATCCAGAAGATGATGGTTGAGAGGGTAAGACATTTGTTGTTTCTAATGCAAAAAAAATCAAAGTAAAAATAAAAGTATATTCAAGTAATGTGGCACAACAACTTTAAATTCTGACTTTATCCTGAGTGTGTTTGGTGTTTCTCATGTCTGTGCACTGTCACAGAGTATCTTAGAATTCCTTATATGCCATACATGACAGATATTTGATTTATATTTACCAGTAGCAATTTTGGCTCTGTATCAATTTTTCACAGGGTGAGGCCATGATCTACATGGAGCCAGAAAAACAGGTCATGTCGCGTTCAGCTGATGAGTGTGTGGTGGCTCTCTGTGATCAGTGGTGAGTACCACATGAATTGTGATCACAATAATCTTTATACTATAGGACCTAAAGTGTATTTATTTGTAACAGGAAGAAGTTTTTTGCCCAAAGTGGATCTGAAGCTGCATGGTAGTGTTTGAGAAGTGAAGGGAATATAAGTAAATATTAAGATAGCTTTTTGTGTTCATGCTATAGAAAAAAAGATAAATGACTACAAAATATGGCCAAGATGTTTGCAGATGGTCCGTAATATCAAGCATAGAATGGCATTTGGGCGTTCTTTGATTCTTTAAATTATGCTAATGTCATTTGTGTCTTTCAGGTATCTGGACTATGGTGATGCAGACTGGAAGCAACAGGCCAATGAAGCCCTCAAGTCTTTGGAAACGTAAGAGACTGACCTCTGATGTACTGAATTCCCTCCCCGTCATCTTTTGAATTCTGTAGTTATTAAAATGGATCAATAAAAATGACTTTATTACTTCAACTCTCATGCTGAAAACAAACCTTATCATGTCAAATTCCACATCTACTTTCTGTGATTTAATGAGGACTATTTTGCACTACACAGATTTTGTGATGAGACCAGAAGAAACTTTGAGGCAACTTTGGCCTGGCTACAGGAGCACGCCTGTTCTCGTACCTATGGACTTGGTGAGTCTTTGTCTCTGTGATTTGAGTGTGTAAATGATTGTGTCAGGACTGCAGCACCTGTTAATGTAGGTGACATGTACAACTCTGTGGCTGCCATCATTACTGCATTTTTCACAAGTAATATTGTTTCTTGTATTAAGATTCCCTTCCAAAGATGAACAGGATTTTAAGATTAGACTATTGTATGACTAATATTTCTGGTCCATAGGTGGAGACAGAGGACTGATGATTAAGCACCTAGCAACAGTCTGACTTTCTGTTCATACAGGAATAGATGCAGTCTGAGGGCCAGCTGGCATACAATACAGGCCAGTGCAGTGAAGTCTAGGCTTTTTGTAGACTCCTAATGTAGAGATCTCACCACACAGTTTCAAAATATGAAGCACAAAGTTTCATCAACCAGCAAACCGTATGGGATGCTACCTGATTTTTCTGTAAGGTTCAGGTACAGCAGATTTGTTTTATGTCCTCAACAGACAGTGTTTGTATACTGAAAGCTTAAAAGTAAAGATGACAAATGACATTAGTATATTGATTAAGTGTTCACAAAGAAAAGATTAGTAGATTAGGGTCAAACAACATATTGATATCATATCTATATTGTTAAGTGAGACAACACATCATCTTAAACTTTGGATATAGTAATATCATAAGTGTTGTCCTTTCCCAGTTTAAAAAGGTTGTATTACAGTACAGTGATGCAAGTTTCTGAATTTACCAGACCGTTCTAGCTTTTCCTTTATTGCCGCTCACCTGTGTAGTCATTATATTTACGTTAATGATCATTTATTAAAAAATCTAATTGTGCAGATTTTTTATGAAAGCAATGGTCAACCTCACAACTCAACCAACACAATATAAATATCGAGATATTTGGCCAAAAATATTGGAATATTTGATTTTCTCCATATCACCCAGACCTAATGTAGATTCTGTTTTTTATGTAGAGAAACCCATGAGCCATAGACAGACTGTGCCCCAGTCATGATGTGTATACACAGTGTATTTATGTAGCTGTTTAAAAATTTTATTAGCTTAAAGTCACAGTAATTATGTGATTTTTTTTTTTTTAAACCATCAACAGCTGGTGTAACATGTCAGTAGGAGCATATTGGAAAAAAACAAAACAAAAAACATGCATTTCAGGTTGATTGAGTCAGAACTTAAAGTACCCAAATTAATTTTGAGAAAAAGCTGCAAATCAGTGAGTAAAAAAAGAAGTTGCTGGTGTCTGTCAAAGCAGCATGTTAGCCATTTGTGGTTTGGTTGAGTTTAGTTTTAGCTAATATTATTTGACAATAAAAGATTTACATCTCAGCTATTTGCTAAGGATTACACAATGTAATGTCATTGTGTTAGTGTTTTACTTGGCACCAGAATGTAACCAACTTGACAAGATGGCAAATGCAACAAAAGATTTTGTCAGCTCAGAGAAGACAATAATTGTCTTTCTTAATAATTTTGTGGCTCTTGTTTCCCTCCCATGGACGTTTGTGTGCTTCTTTCTCTGTGTCTGGATGTGTGTGTGTGTGTGTGTGTGTGTGTGTGTGTGTGTGTGTGTGTGTGTGTGTGTGTGTGTGTGTGTGTG
>JAPZEB010000006.1:20705422-20719466 GCA_029783705.1 Chaetodon striatus
CACATTTTGGTTTAATTCATTATCATCCTGCAGCCTCTCCTCTGCGCTCTGTGCCGGCGCTGAACACACACACACACCTACACGATACGGTAAGCAGTGAGCAGCCAAGCGGCGGCCGCAGTGGAAACAAACTCAAAAATGACTCGAGTTGATGGCAGCTACACTCGTTGCTGTGAGTGGAATTAAACCTCAGCAAGTAAGAAGCCAATAATTTGTCAATACATGTGTTCAGCAAGCATGAACATGTAAACACGTAGACAGCGATATTCAATATGCTCCGCCCACAGTCTCTCATCCACCGACACTAACATTTTGTCTTACACGCTGATTTAGACAGCATGCTAGTTCGGCTAACAGCGAATTGTTACTAATAAGCTCAAATGACAGCTGTCTGTATGTAGACTAACTTATTTTGACTCTTATCTTAAAATACTTTTGAACTTTGCTGCTGGCTGAGACAAACAGCCCCTCTCTCTACCAGCACTAATGTTATGTTACCAGCCAACAAGCTGGTGGAGGGCACACGCTGAATCATCTACGTCATCAGCCTGATTTGAATACATTTTCCAGAACTTTTAGGTGCGGTGGAAACGCAAACCACACAGATTTCCAGGAACTCTGGTAATAAAAGTTCCTGGGAATGTTGGTGGAAAAGGGGCGCTTCTCATACTACTGTGTTGTCTCGTGTAAAGGGTGCTTTCACACCTGCCCTGTTTGGTTCGGTTCAATCTAACACAAGTGCGTTTTTCGCTTGGGTAGGTGTGAATACAGCAATCGCACTTGGGTGCGCACCAAAACAACAAGACTGTGACCTTCTTGAAGCGGTGGTCTCGGTCCGGTTACAAATGAATTCTGGTGGGGTTCGTTCGTGGTGAGAATGTGTTCCGACCTCGATCTGAACCAACTGCAGTCGCACTATGCATAGTGTAAGTTAAACAAGCATGAGCATGTTACAGTCCTGGAGGATTATTTATGTGCGCCTCCTCCTGTACTGCCTTAATATGCACATTCAGTGCATCAAAACATAGTTTTCTAGTTGGAGCCGCATCTCGTTTTCAAACTGTATGGTTTGCCTAAAATAAACAATGCAAGCAATTTAGGACACGATGAGCAGAGTTAATATCAACCTGCATAGTTATCCCTCCGTTATGACATTAGAAATTGTTGCATTTATCTTGCAAGTGTAATCTTCTTCAACATTTCAATTACTTCCTCGATTTTTCCTGCATGGAAATTCTGACTAATCAAGAGCAGCTTTCTTGCATAGGCATTCATCTGATGTCGTTGTGAATGCTGCCGTGAGAACACAAACCAGTTCTAGGCAATTATGCACCTTTGTAACAAAATTCGTCCCTGATTTGGATCAGAGCAAGCGAACTCAGATTTTTAGTCGATAACTTTCTGAATGTAATTATTTCAGTGATCATTATCAGAATACTCACTTAAAATAAAGCAGTGAATCAATTTTTTGTCCCTACTATTTTAATCCTGACCTAAACGCAAAGTCCCTGTCTCTGGTGTCTGTCAGAGGAGGATTACTGGGGCTATCTTTGTCAATGTCAGTTCATGCTGTGTGAATTCCAGGATGCCCATGAGACGGATGTGAGAGCACAGATTCGACTCCTATTCACAGACGTCAATGGAGAGAAAGTGACTATCCATCGCTCCATGTCCTGCACTCAGAAAGCAAAGAACTACTCTTTCAAAAGCTTGGAGCAGGTCATCACTAGAATAAAGTAAGCCACAGTCACACGCTTCTTAACTCATTTTTTGTTTACTATTGAGTAGATTTTTTTTTTTAACTGATGTTAATGTTACATGACCCCTTTCTTTACATGTGACCTCCATCATCATTCATCCAGAGACGGTGAGAAGGTGAGCTTGTCATCGAAATGCGGTGAACTGGATCGGGAGATGATTTCTGCACTGGGTGTGTCAAAGCCTGTGCTGAATCATGTCATCTTTTGTCACCAAGAAGAATCTAACTGGCCCCTCTGTGAGGGCAAAGCACTCAAAGATAAATTTGACTCCATCTTTGCTGCAACCAAGTAAAGACCACTCATTCGTACATTTCAATTTATTCCTTTTAATATTAAGCATCACATTACCTAAAATGATTCAAAAGTAAACATATTGACCTGCATACAGCATGCAGATATTGCCATTAGAAGAGAAATTCCGTATTGATACACTTTGTGTTTCTCCAGGTATATCAAAGCTCTGGAGACGATGCGTCAGTTGCGTCTCAAACAGAGTCAAACAGTCAAAGAGTGTCAGGTGGAGCTGCGCTACCTGAAGCAGAACAAAGAGAAAGCCCAGCAGATCAGAGAGACTGTGGCCACCAAGGAGGCTCAGCTGATGGCCTCCAGAGACAGCATCCAGCAGATAGAGAGCCAGATTGATCCACTGGAGGTTTGTTGACGATGGATGTTTGCGTGTGTTGATACATGTTTCAAGGCAAAGCCAACAGATGATAATGTAGGTTGGAGATTTTTCATATAGTGATTTTTTTTTTTTTTTTTTACATAGTTCTAGTTCGCAAATGCCAAATTGAATAAGTGTTCTAACACTATTACTTTGCTCAGATATCTTTATCAGTGTAAGATGACAGATATTCTGGAATTTTATGTAAAGTTGTTTATTATTATATTATTTCATAGTTAATTGTCAATCGTGTTACTTATTTAACTGGATGTGTGGCATGTCCGACAAGAAAGCAAGTTGTTTTGCACATTTGTTTTTGGGGAGATTATTATAACAAATCATAGTGACATGTATATAAAAAAAACTGATGTAGATAGTTGTAACTAGTTGTCATTTTCACTATTTTTTTTAGGGATTAATACTCTGTTAAATGTCAAAAACAAAGGCAGATCACCATCACAAGTCAGGTTATTGATGTGACAAAGAGAAAAGCTCATATTTACACTTTACAGCTGGATTCAGCAAATATATTGTCAACGACAAAGTCATTCAACAAATATATGTAGTAGTTTTAGCACTAGATATTGGTATCACGCCCAAAAAAAAATCTACATTTATGTTAGTTAGTTATTTTTGTTCTTTATGTCTTAAAAAGAGAGATGACGGCAACTGCTGGACAGAACCCAGCAGCTGAAGTCACGTAACTTGAGCTAAACATACAGTATGTTTACAGTGTAGGAATGTCTGATGTCTAACAGTAGTTCCCCAGTAGTCATTCTTTATCTTTTAATAACAATTTTCAGAATCGACTGACAGACATTGACATGAAACTGGGGAAAGTGATGAAGCTTGACAACGACATCAAGGCCTTAGACAGCAGAAAAAAACAGATGGAAGAGGACAACAAGGAGTTGGAGGAAACAATGGAACAGGTACCATAAAAATATATCATATACACATGTAAACAAACAAGTTTTTTGTTGTTATGATGTAAAAATAGATACTTAATCATTTGATAGTGAGCTTGTTTTGGAATTAGAAGCAGAAATGACCAATTAAGAATGGGAGGAAACACTGATTCCAGCTCTAAAATTACTGCTCACCCTCCACACATACCACTAATTTTGAAGGCAACACATTCGCTAATACGTTGTGGGAAACCTGAAGTCATGCTTAAAAGATAATCAAGGATGGATTAAGAAAAAAAAAGATAGAAAATGAAATGCATGTGAACAAGGATGGCGGGATTAAAAAGAGGAAAACACAGCAAGTCTTTCTATTTGTATCTCTGACATGAGGGTTTATACAGCTAAACACCCGCTTAATGATTCTCCAGACACCGCTCTGTAAATATCATTAACCTAAATGGGAAACTAACAGAAAGACTGCAGATGGCCACTGAGGTTGTTGTAAATCTGTAATGACCGGTTCATCACTGGCCTGTATCAATATGAATGTGTGAATCCAACTGATGGATGATTCTGCTTGTCTGTCTTACAGGAGCCAGAAATCTTTGAATTTTCATTTGTTTGGTGCCTCTCAGTTGTGTTTGTGTCTGCATTTGAAGAGTGTTTGTTTTTGTTTGAGAGTGTGAAAGTGCCAGCAACTGAGCACCCTTTTGTCTATGTGTTGGCATGTGTTTTTTGTGAGCAACAGGTGATTTGTCAGTGTGTTAGCATGACTCTTTTGGAAATTTAAGGTGCTTTGATTAACATTTTGTGCCTGTCAGAATTACGACCACAGTTACCATTTGCTTTTAGTTGCAGAGAGGCTGTAATAATTTGTTTCTCCAATGAGATTAAACTTAAACTTTTTAAAATTCAAGATTATTATTTGGCATTTTCGCCTTTTATGATTAAGATGCTCCAATGTAGTGTAGTAATAATGTAATGCTCTGGCTGTATGACACTGTCACTCCTGAAGTGTTAATATGCTATGTCTTTTGTCCAGCTCATTTTCAAAGATCCTTTGCCCAGAGCTCAAACCTCTGACCCTGACAGGTTGCAGAGTTTTATTCATTGAGCTTCTGAGCTGCTCTAACCCAGTGAACTGTGTATGCGGCAGGTGTTTCAGGGTTCAGATTAGCAGCTCCAGGAAATTTACCAGAACCATCAGAGGACGGTGAGGGAGAAGGAGCGGAGGCTGACAGACTGCCAGAAGGAGCTAGAGAGAGCTGGTCGGGAGTGTCAGAGACTCAACAGAGTCAAAGCTGATCTCCTGGTAGAACAAGGTACACACACCTGTGCACATGTACCATTCTGTGTCCAGGGGTAACTTATAAACGTCTAAAAACGTGCTCTAAAATAGTGTTTTGCCTGAATTTTGAAGCAGACCTTACAACCATATGTATATTTGAATGTTATCTTCTTATCTTATTCTTGTTTGTGTGTGCACTGAAATACTAAAAAATATGTTGGTGAGAAGCCCTGTTTCCAATAAACACTTTTGGTATGGTACCTTTGGAACCAAAAGTAACCCTTCAGATATGGTACCTAGACCCTAGTGTTTCTACTGCAAACAGTACTCCTAAATGTGGGTGGTGGTGTTGTCACTCACTGCTCCATCCAGCACTCACTGTATTTCCTCCTTTATCAGTCTGCAGTCTAGGGTTGCATGCCAACATTTTCAGAACAAAATAGAACAGGCTGCAGTGCTAGTCTCTCCCGATGGGATATTTAAAAATAGGGGGTTTATCCATTTCGTCCTTCTTAGGCAAGCTCAAGAGTTTAGTGTTGGTGGAGCCCACAGGAATGTCACTCTGTGATGCTTTTTTTTTCCTCCAAGTGAGGATTGGGATATATGTAGTTCACATAATCTGGTCAAAATTAGTATATGTTTTTAAACATTAGAAGATATGGTAATGTTAAAGTAATGGTCAAAGTTGTCACATGAAAATTAAAAGTGTGCTGATCAATTCACGTCATCAACTCATACATCCAGTAATTTATTATACGTAAACATTCCATCTTAAAAGTTGCTGTCAGTTTGCCCAGTGAATAACTTTTCTCAGACTCCAGTTGCTGCAAGAGGCAGCGAAACATCCTTTCATTTTATAGTTACAGTCTACAAAGATATGTAAAACCCTCAACAGTATGAATAGAGGTTACAAAACCAGCCACAACTCAGCCCTGAGCAGAGTGACCATCCGCTATTGACCAGTAAACAGACTGCAGTGTTCACAGCTCCACTTTTAGTACTGGATCTGTGTGCTAGATACCCCAACAGAAGGGTTACCAAAAATAGGGACTGTACAAAACTGATCCATTGGCACCATCCAAAACTTTTCACAGCGGAAATGGTAAAAAAAGAGTACTGAACTATATGGTATAGTGCCGTTTGGTGGAAACGGGGCTATTGTTAGCTGTTTGATAATGTGGTGGAGCGGAACGCTTATGTTTTTTTTTTCCTTTCCGTTACATCTATGTTGTAGAGCGTGATAAGCAGACTCGAAGGTGAGCAGGTATGCTTGAGCTGTGGGCAAGTGGCAGAGTAGTGGGTGGACATCACAGAGATGACTTTTTAGTGGTTTATTTTGTGTCTATAAATGAACTTTAAAATATCAATTAATCCTATTCTTTGCTAGTATGAAATATCATGATATCATGAGTTTTCTCCAGAATCTAGATCATCAAACCAGAAGCCAGAAGCCTAAACAGACCAGAACACAGCTAGGGAGCAGAGTGTGACACCAAGACTCAAAACCTCTTCTCACCTGCACATAAAAGCCACAGCTAAATGTGGGCAGCTCTCTCAGAGTTTCAGCATATTTATCTGGGAATTATTGGAACTGTTTAATACAAGTCAAAGCTAAGTAAAATACTTAATCATAGGATGCACCAGCTGTTGTTAATATTTACTGATAAAGGATTATTTTCCTTCAGTCCTCAGTGTTGGACTTTGGCAAGATCATCATCTACACCAGCAACCTGCGCATCATCAGAGCACCACCGCGGAAGCCTGAAGCGCTACAGCTCCACACAGTGCCTCCTCTGGACTTTGAGGGATACCCAAAGGCCAGGGAGAAGGGCAGCAGGAGGAGGGCTAACGTTCTCTGTACACAGGAAGAGGAGGAGAAGGAGGAGAAGGAGGAGAAACAGATCATCAACACAGAGACCAAGGTAATGATCCTTGGCCAAATTACTCTCACTGGTGTGGTAGGGTTTTTATCACCCTGCCTCTTTTTCTTGGTATTTTCTATCTCACCATGTCCTTCTCTCCTCCCCCTTCCCGCTCTTTGTATCTCTGCATATGTCTTCAGCCATCTTTTTTTCACTTTATCTGTGCTTTCAAGAGCATAACTGCAAGATCATTTGTGCAGCCATATTGTTGTAATTTGAAACTGTTCACAGAGGGGTGTTTATTCTCATCTCACAGTCCCCCTTGTGTTTCCTTGTAACTGCCACCTTATTTGTGCCCCTTCTCTTTTCTTTTCTTGTGCCCCCCTCCTGCTGCTGCAACAACCACCACCCCATTGTCCTAGTGTTATCTGTCAACTGTGAACACATACTGATGAGTCCACAGTTTTACTCTGCCCTTGCAGCATTTGCCTGCCACTTGCCAGCCTGCAAGGATACCCAGCTTGCTATTATCCCCTCCCTATCACCTCCTTGGCTGATTACTGTTCTCTTCCCTTCACTCCCTCCATTCTTTTCTCACCTCTCTCGTTATTTTCTCATTTTCCCTGCCTCCAGAAAAAAAGTTCATTCTCAGCTTTTTTTTTTTTTCATTATTTGGCAATCTCACCGCTCTTTGTTACCTTTTTTCTTTGTCATCTTTGCCTTTGTTGGCCAAGCTGTGAGGTAGTTAATTTTTCACTGTCTGTTTTTCTTTCTTTAATTTCTAACAGAGAATTAGGTTTATACATTGTATGTGCTCAATCTGGACTTCAGCCCTTTTGCCAGATGAAAATGTTGCAATCGTATGTTGCTGCAAACCACAAATATGTTACATTTGTAAGTTTTATTGTATTGTATCAGCATTTTGTAAAGTGATATGAGTTGACTTTGTCATCAGGAAGTGGGATAGTAGTTGACAGATCATTGTGTAAGACCAAACAAAAAAGAAATAGTTGTGATTTTGTAATGTGTCTAGCAGCATTTTGCTCCAAATATGGGTGTTTTATAGAAACCTGTCTGTGTTTTTCTATCAGCTTTTTGAGCTTTAAATATGGGTATTTTGTCGCGACACGTCAGTGTTTTTTCCAGCAGGTTTGTAGCCTCCCAATGTGGTGTTTTGTAACAACCTGTCAGTGTTTGTCCAGCTAGTACCATGAAAAGCAATAGTGTTTTCTTCAGACATCACTGCTTTTCCGGCCAGGATTTCTCCCCCAAAATTGAGCAAGGTCTCACTCCGAAGTCGTCGAAATCCAATGCATGGGCAGTGACTTGTGGTGTCTGAAACCATTGAAAAAAGGCATCCTTTAACATTGGCATGATGGTTGCCGTTATAGTTTAACGGCTTAGGAAACAAGTACACAGTTTGGCTTTAAAATCTTAGGGGACACCAGCCACTTTAACTGTTGTCCTTTTCCTGCTACGTTTGCCCCTGATGCTGCCAGGCACCGTTAAACTATAACGGCAACCAGCTGCCTATCATGCCTACATTACAGGACACCTTTTTTCGTTGGTTTCTGACATTGCAAGGTATGCCCAAGCGACAGATTTTGATGACTTCGGAGTGAGACCAGGCTTGCGAAAACATAATCCGTTCCTTACCATAACCAAGAGGTATTTGTACCTAAATCTAACCACAGGTTAACCACATCATTGTTGATCTGTAAAGTTTCATTGTATCTGCTACATAAAAACATGCAAATGTAAAGCATCTGTGGTTTGCAGAAACATTTAATGCCAACATTGTTTGGTGACTAGGTAGATATTTCACTATGGCTACAACAGTTGATCATCACAAATGCAATGCATGAATATATTACTAAACACAATGTGCAGCTTAAACTAATGTAGGTTTACATGCTCTGGAATTCTGGCACAAAGCATCAACTTACAGTAAAAGAAAAATCTTGTGTGCAGTGAACTTTGGTGAGAGTTTGTGGTGTATGTCAGCTGCAAACATTTACTTGTAGGGTAGGCATGTTGGGTAGGCTTTTCCACCAGTGATAGTCCAATGGCTACTTATTATCTTATTCAAAGTGTAACCAGTAATCTTTACAAAAACATTATCCATACTCAATCTTCTTCTGAAGCACTCTAGCATGCATTGCAAAGCAGTCCATCTCTCTTTACCAAACTCTGGGACTTCCAAAGGAAAATCCTAAAGGGTCAGAGATGAGTTTGTGGCACTTACATATTTTAACACACTTGAAACCTCAATAGCAACAACATGCTGGTTTCTCAGAAAAATACACAGGCCTCTCTACGCAACAAAACAAAAAAAAAAAACAAAAAAAAAAATCCTGCTGATTTAGAACATCCAGTACTTTGTAAAGATTTACATCTACTGTTAGTATCCACCCCTCATGTCATCATTACTCCACAGGCAGCTGCTCTTTAGTGTAAATTTAGTTGCAATGACCAGCTGGCTGTATAAATGACCAGCTGGCTGTACATTATCCTGCAACACAGTTACTTACCAAAGATGTTAAATTATAAATAATAGTGGAAAAATCCTCCATGTCATTACCATTGTGTAGTGTCTGCCAGCAGGCCAGCCAGTTAAACTCAATAGCTGTGGTAATTGTCACTGTTCATGAACTGGCTAAAGGTGTTGCAAGTTAATCAGCTTTGAAACAGTTGCAGTGCAAAAATGTGTACTATGTTATCATGTAAAATGGTGGTTTATTGTAGATGATTAATGCATTTACACAACATTTAAATATATCATAGACAGCAAAATATATGGCCGACAAATTTTCCCTTCCAACTTCTCTTTTTTTAGCTCTGTATCCATATGTTTCTTGTCTTCCTCACCCACTCCAACCTCCTCCCCCTTTCTTACCCTTTGCCTAACCTTACAGCTCCTCTCTTTCACCTCCTCTTTCTCTTCCTCACCTCTCCTCTAATGTGTTTCTTCTGTCTCCAGGAGGCCGACAGCTGCCAGCATTGTGGTGGTTCGGGCTGCGCTCCCTGCTCTCTGTGTCACGGTAGCAAGCTGTCCATGCTGGCGAACCGCTTCAATGAGTCCATCAGTGATCTGCGTTGCCAAGCCTGCTACCCCCATGGTCTGGAGAAGTGCCAGTCCTGCTCCAGCAAATAGCACTGTTTGGCTGACACCCATGTCTGGCAGAGAGAGTGAGTGAGTGAATGAGAGTGTGTAGTTGTGAGTGAGTGTGTGCCCGATGTGCTATGAGTTTGTCACAATTGTCTCAGCGGCAATATTGCTCTAATCCAAAGTGTTCTTGGTGGGGCGTTTCGAAGCACTACTAGGAAACATAAGCCATCATTGGAAAGGGGGAATTATGAATTGTGCAGCGGGCACAAAATCATAAAATACAATTACTGTGTGCAGTGAACATGGCTTGCGATAAGACAAACCCATAATCACTTTTTTGTTGTCGGGTTATTTTGCATCTGCACCCTTCTTTCTGATAAAACTGGGTTCCACGACAGAGTTATCAGTTTAATTAAAATGATGCAAACATTTTGCTCTTTATTTCATCTACTGGGAAGGCTGCCCTGTTCCTATCTCCTGTCTCTATTCACCAGAGGGAATGAAACCTTTTGTATCCCAACATGTTGTACGATACGAGGGCAACTGATGCTTTAATTTTTTCTTTGTCAAAATAGAGGGAAAAGAGACAGGGAGATAAAGAGTTTTAGATGGAAGGATACAGCCAAAATGAGAGTGAGTCAAAAGGAGACAGCTGCATAAATGGTATAAAATAAATCAAATTTGATCAAGTGCACTCCACCCAACAATGAAAAAATGTACTCCAGCTTTAAGGAAGGTGACATAGAGACCCTGTTTAGCAAGCTACTGGTGTCAGTAAAGATAGAGGTGTCACACCTTGTAAAGCCACATTTCAAATATTAAATATTGACTTTGGGTGGAATATCACTTAACAACAAGATTAGATAGTTATAAGAAGAAAAAGAGTAACAGTTAAATAGTTGAATAATAATATAACTGTAGGCCCGCTCAGGAGGTTAAATGATGGCAATTATTATGTTTTCTTTTATTTTTTTTTTAAATAATCTCATTCTCAGGTTATTGCCATTAAAAATAGTTTCTAAGCTTTACCCACAGTTTTGGTATATGAAAAAAATAAAACACCTATTTAATTTTCAATGCCTGCTTTTATTGTGTCCATTAACTGCTGAAAGATGTGCTTTATTTATTTGTGTTCATAGGCGTAGAGTTCATGGGGGATGCGAGGGACAGCCTTGGCCAAATAATAATGGAAAGGAACAGAGGATTTTTAAATCAAAGACATTTACACCATAAATTGATGCAGAAAGTGTTCAAATGGGTGTATTAAAAATTCACCAGAGAGCAAGAACTTAAGTGTTTGATGCAAAATTTTCTGGCGGAGGACCCCCAAACCTCTTGTTACATATGTGTCCCACCTTGTGTTGAAATGAAGCCTACACCCTTGTTTGTACTGGATTACTAACGCAGGATTATTATAACAACACTCGTAGGAGCCGTACACATGCCACATTTTTTATGCCCTCAAATTCATTGTTTTCAGTGTAGATGTGCGGCAGGCGCACTCAAACACGTCGCAGCATGCACACGTTCCTGAGCACCTGTTTTTCTGGATGCGTTGGCTGCAACCTGAGATAAACAGAGTTAGTTATCTTTCCTTTCTTCTGTGAATATTTAGTCTGTGGTTAATATGGAAAAGTTGTTCATTTTGGTGCAGGGCGGCCAGAGCTTTTCACCTGCCCCACAGACAGTATGCCCACACACTTATAAACAGTGCCTGAAAGAAGATCAGGATTTCGGGTAAATAGGCTATGATATGGTGCTTGTTAAGGTTGCTTAGCCACCTCAGACACAAGCTGCTGCCACGCTCTTTAAAGCTGGTTAAAAAAAGGCACAAAAGTAGTGCCCAGAGCCTGACCTCAGGTTTTCCAGACAGTTAAGGACATGGCATGTGTACGGCCCCACGGACTGTATGTAAAGATGGACAACACATCTCCACTTACCCCCCACTGCAAAAAAAAATGAAGCCCTGCCATTTTATACTGGTGACATTATTTGGAGTCAGAGTGTTCACAATAGCAAATCCAGCAGTATCAAGTTCCCACCCATACACCAGTCTGACCAATTGTGACCAGCGCCACTGATCATGAGCAGACTGATTGGTACACATAGCTGTCAATCATGACATCAAATTCCCTCTCTTATAGCATCAGAAAAACTAAAAAAATCAAATTATCAAAAAAACATGTCAGCATGATGAGAACTACCTAAAATGACAGAAGCAATCTTTGGTAAAAGATTATTAAAGATATACTTTTAGTTTGGCTTTTGGTTTGGCTCATGTCCCATCCGCTAACACAGAGGGGGTTGAGTTCATGACCTATACTGCAGCCAGCCACCAGGGGGCAATCAAGATGTTTTGCTTCACTTTTGGGGAGCTGTCATGTCGTCCATCTCTATTACACAGCCAGTGACAACACCCCTGACTGATATTTTATGATTAAAATGTAGTTAATCTAGTCCATAAAGATAGTGAAGGTCATGGGCAGTCACCTTATGTTTTCTTGCAGTGTGCATAAGAATGAGGATTCATTCTTTTCTGAGCCTCAGATAAGTCAAAAGTGATACATCACACGTGTTTATGGCTGTAATCTGGAAAAATCTAAATATAGATTTTTAGAGTTGCATCAGAATTCTAACAGTAATGTTTGCGACTGTAATGTGTGAAAGTCATCCCTTAAATGTTTGATGTGTTTTCACAGTAGGTTAGGGAGTGTTTACTTGTGTGTTCCCAGCTCAAAAACGAAACGAAACTTTGCAATAAACAAAAAAGCAACACACTGCATATTCCTAGTCATTACATTTCCATCGTTAAACCTAAAATAAACTGCAATCAAGCACAATGTTTTGTATTGTGCCATTTCAGGATGATTCAACAGAAAAAAATAAAAAAAATAAAAATAAATAAATAAATAATATCGCCTCAATAGCAAAAGGTTGTAGAGTGATAGTTTTCAGCTCTGAGCAATCACCTTCATACAATTATGCAATTCATCTGTGGAGACATCAGCATTTTCCAGGATGACTAACATCCTAACATTACAAGCCAACACTAATCTGATTTAAAACATCAGATAGTGATGTTAACCACATTAATTTTGGATTTGTCTTGTGTTTGCACATGGGTGTAGGTGGAGTTACAAGTTTTTGAAAACAGTGCAGTAACAAAGCCCCTCTAATATACCCACCTGCCTAGTATTTGAATGTGAATTGCACTGAGCCATAGGATATTTTGTAGTGGCTGCTGAAATGGCTTTTTTTTTTTTTTTTTACCACTATCCTTATGCTGCAAGGCAGAGATGATCAATCAAAATCAGTGTTGGCAGCTGAAAGCACTGACCACATTTTCTAAGGTGTTGGTTGCCCAAAGTCACAGCAGAACAAGCACCCCTAGACCATTACAGCCCACTATCTCTGCCTCTATACCTATCTTTGCACTGGCATTTCCATTATTTTGTCCTGTTATGTTAGATAGCCTCACACTCAGTTAAAGACCAGACTGTATGGCTTATCAGCAGCCTGGCCAAAAGCCCCATCAGCAATCAAATGCCTGCTATTTCTGGGATGAGAGGAGGAACCTGAATCTCCAGTCTCCCTCTTTTTCATTTCATTTTCTCTCCCTCTTTCTGACTGGTCTGCTAAAAAATCTACCACCCATACTGTTGAAACCGAGCTTTGTCATTTCAGCTCCCATTCTCACTTAGTATTCCACAAGGGAGCCAAAGTGAGGCAAAACTGGGTCACAGAACTGTTCTTGGCCTTCTCTGTCCTGCAGGACCAACAGTAGGCCTATAACGGAGCAGGTAAAAACACACATGTTTATACTATATACTGCAGGTTTGCAATGCAAAAGCAAATCAAAAAATTACCAGACATGCTGCAGATGAGTCTTACTAGAATAAAAAAATAAAGATTCTTTGGGTTTTGGTGCAATACAGGTAAGGGGAGACTATACAAATAGAAGAATAATTTCTTGAGCATGGTAGTTCTGTGCACATTCAATCCTATATTCAGGCCAGGAACAGAGATTCATCTATTAGCTCTATTAGTGTTAATAGGCAGTGTTTCAACACATCAGGCAAATGGCCAACATGACAAAGTGCAAGGTGTAGGCACAAATTTTACTATAACGTGTTGATGATTAACTCATGAAACTCTTTCAGGAATAAAATGTTGCTAAAACTGTTGTCAAAGAAATAAACAAAAAGACACAAAGAAAAACATGTCACTCATGAACACCTTAGTCAAAGAAAACTGAATTTCCATTTGCAGTATTATATCTGGCGGTATGGCTCTGTTCTGGGGCCTCTGCCTTTCCTGGGGCCTACACAGAAAGCCTTTTCCACACGCCTACGTGGAAAGCATAAGGCGGAGAGAGCACACCTCTCTGCCCTTCCACGCGCCTACATGGAACGACTTAAGGTAGAGAGAGCTCACCCCTCTACCCTTCCATGTG
>JAPZEB010000006.1:20732402-20742611 GCA_029783705.1 Chaetodon striatus
CTCATCTTGTTGAGTCAACATCTGAAGCAATCAGCTGTTAGATCAGGTGAGAGCCAGGTGTTTCCCATCATGCTTCGAGTCTTGCAGACGGTGGAGAGCAACTGCAGCGCGTGGCTCTAAAAACTGCAGCCGCCTTGCTATCCCGAGATTATTGCTGTCCACTTTTGTATGATGTCAGAGCAAGTTGGGATGAAGTTGGACACAAAACTAACCGACATGCATTGAGCAGTGATCGCCAGTGATCAAATCTGGGAAGGCCTGGCTTATCTTGAACGAGCCTGTTGGCTGTAGTCTTTGCGGGATGTTCAAGTGCAACTTTTTGGCCTAGGCACAGGTTACATGGGATGATGCAAGAGTTGGCCTTTGTTACCACTAATTCTTTGATGTTGGTTTGATGTGTCTGCGCCCTAAGGATACACTGCGAGTCCAGCTTTCTTGTGGACATGGCTGGGTGATATATTAATATATTGATATCATAGTATGGGACTAGATATCTTTTTTGAATTTGGATGCCATAATATCACAAGTGTCATTGTTCCCTGGTTTTAGGCTTGCATTACGGTAAAATGATGGAATTTTCTACATTTATCAGACTGTTCTAGCTTTTTTATAAATTGCCTTTACCCAATGGGCGTTGTATTCACATTAGTGATAATTATTTATCAAAAATCTCAGCGTGTAAATATTTTGTGAAAGCACCATCAGTCAGCCCTAAAATATTGTTACAATATCCATATCAAAGTATTTGGCCAAAAATATTTGATATTTTAGTTTCTCCCTATTATCCCACGGTGCCTTTGTGGCCTCCTTGTAAAATATTTTTTTCTTCTTCCACCTTAAATCATGTAGCCCAAGACATTGTGAGAACAAATGTTGCTTGCTTGCTAACAATATTAAAATTAGAACAGTGAAATTGGAAATAATGTGAAGTTCTGAATCAATTTGACTTCTTGTCTCTTTCCAATGAGAAAATGTAAAATTTGACCAGCAAAACAATTCCTGAATCTTAGCCACATGTCTAACTGCTAGGCAGTGAGTCAACCAGGCTATCAGTTGCCACTGGCTGCCAGTGCTGCAGAATAATCCCCATAATCCCACCACACCAGCCATGGCAGCCCCAGCCAAGCTGCTAGGAAGGTGCTCATCTTTAAAGAGCTGGAGTCCAATCAGCAAAGGAGATGGGGGGTGAGGCATCAATTTACACCCTGTTGGGCCGCTCTCCCACCTATCTTGGATTGAGGCAGACAGATGGAAACAGAGAGAAAGAGAGAGATGCTGTGATGGTAGAGGCAGCTGCAGCAGTAGATTACATTATGAGAGAGAGGCTGATTGATACAGAAGGATGGTTAATTTGGATGACAATGGCAGTTATAAGAATAATTTTTGAGAGCTGTGGGCACAAGTGTGTGGTGTGAATGAGTGTGTGGGTTTGTGTTAGTCAGAATGTGATCATTTCACAGCTTTGGGACTAATGGAATTGTTTGTCCTGTGGTTTTTACAAAGCTTTCTCATTGCTAATAAACATGGTTTTATAACCTTTAACAGTATGTCACCTACCAGATGCGCTTAAACTGGAACCTAAGGAAGAGGAAGGCAAAAGTCACATTCTTTATAGATTTCTTTTTGATATTGTTTTTTTACTCCCCTGGCATTTCTTTTGTTACCATTTTTTGCCACAAGGCAACATTGTCAAAAGTGCACTTCATTTAATTAGTTGCCCATAATGTTGGTGAACTAGTAACTTTCCCATTCAAGCAGGTAGCCATTTTGTCAAGCCAGGATGTTCTCTAACAGTTCGAGCAGCTGTTGGCAGGCATATATTTAAACCCACCTGCAGTTTGTTTGACAGTCTGGTGTTTTGTGTCTAAAACTAATCATCTTTGACTGTGAACAATTAGCCTGAGATGGAAAGTTCTCACAGAGGGTTGCTCTGCTAGAGCAGAAACAAACAGACAAAGCAAACCAGGGCTCAATTTCACTTAAATTCCTTCCAGTCTTTAACTTTAGAAAACTAATCTCTGTGTGCCTGCCAGTTCTTTTGATCTCTTGGCCTGCTTCTTTCTCTGCTGGCTCCTTTTAGTGCCACCTCTAAGTGATTTATTTGCTGCTAATTTGTTGGCTTGTTACAAGCACATGGAGGCAGTGAGTCCTCTGTTGCCTTCTGGTTCAGCCTCATATCCAGTAAAAGTGAAGGAGGAAGATAACTGACAGCAAGTGCTGCATTAAAGGTTGTGGTGACCAACTGTGGCGGTTAATTTTCCAACTGCATGTCCTGTGATATTTGTTGGTATAATGACTGTGGACTGTGGTCTCTGAGATTCCAAAACACACGGGACAAGATATTAAAATCCTTTGTGCAAGCACAAACAAGAGTTCATTGGTGAATGGTAGATATGGACTAAGATTGAGTTGTAAATTTGGGGTGCATCTTCAGTAGTGTTCCTTTGGTTCCTAGGGTGTTTCGGCCATTCACACAATACAGCCTCACCAAAGGTGGCCAGCTATAGGGTGATCAATCCTGAGCTTGCATCCCATGCCCAATTATTTACGATTAATTATCAGTATTTATGATTTATTATTTCTGTTTGGAGCCCAGCAGGGATTCTTCCTTTTCAGCCAGAGCCACTGGCTCCTTCTCTCTGCTGCCTCCAATGCAGCTTTGGTGGCTGAGCGCTGGCTCTGGCACCTGATTCTCAGGTCCCTCAATAGTTTGGTGGTAGATGTTGCCACAAACCCTCTACACCCAACCTCCACTGGGTGGACTTCTGTTTTCCAGCTACGATGTTGAGCTTCAGCAGTTAGTTTGGCATAGCGCAGGTGTTTTTGCTCATATGCCTTGTCCACTGAATCTTCTCAGGGTACGGTGAGCTCAATGATGTAAACCTTCTTTAGAGAAGGGGACCAGAGCACCAAGTCAGGTCTTAAGGTGGTGGTGGCAATTTCTGGAGGGAACACAAGCTGCCGTCCGATATCCACCAGCAATTTCCAGTCATGAACTAAGCCCAGCTGGCCTCTCTCCGATGGTGTGGAGCTGCTCCTGCTTATTTTAGCTCCCTCATGGACAAAAGCAGTTGTCCATGGGGGGTTGGAAACTGATGAATTGATGGTAGCGCACTTGTCCTCCAGGGTGGATGCAAGGATCTTTAAAACCTGGTTGTGACGCCAAGTGTACTGCCCTTGGGTGAGGCTGGTTTTGTACCCTGTGAGTATGTGCCAGAGGGAGGCTGGCATGGAACAAAGGGCACACCATTGATGGAGATTGGTTGGTGTTGGAAGGACGTCGTAGGTAGCTCTGATTGTAAAGCTCAGGCTCCTTGCTTCCATTGCCCACAGATCCTTCCAACTGAACTTCCTCCTCTCCACATCGTCCCATCGAGTCTGAGAACAGATCTGTTGTTTGCCTTGGATGACTGTGGGAGACATATTGACCTTTCATTTCTTAAAATACACTCAAACTTTGAATGGATGACAGATGTCTTTCTTTCTCTCTGCAAATACTGTTTTTGTGTGTTTGGTATGGCTACTCTTACCCCGGGTGTACACTGGATCTGTTGCGTGCTCAGTCCGTCTTTAGCATGGACTTGCTCCGTCCTGTGCCAGGCGTCCATGTCCACTGGAAGCGTATCTACAGGCGAGCGTCTGGAATTGACATATCGCAAGATCATAATGTCACGTGATAATTTGCAGAAATACTGGACGTATATAGACATCAACAAACAAAGAAAAGATTTCTCTACCTGCTGGGGGCCACAAACTTTGACGTCATGTTATTATAGCGACGTGAAATGCGCTCCTGAGTTTTCAGGGGTGTTTTTATTGTGAAAATTGACCGGATACTCTTGTCTTTTCTGCGCCTGACTTCCTGTTTGACTCATTTGGTCTGTGGAAATTGACGCGTCGTCGCGCGTCATCAGTCAAGAAATAGACCCAGCGCGTATTTTTAGCGGAGCGTAGCACCGAGCCACTTCTGGGACACTGCTAGGACGTGTCTCGCCGCTTCTGGTGGGCAAGCTCACATTGACCTGAATGGCCGCTATTTGCTCTGGCACCTGCGCCGCGGCTGAATCGCGCTCATGATGGATCCGGTGGACATCGGTGGTTACACTGCTCTTCGCTTTTTCTCCCTTGTCAATTGCCCCAATTGAAGTAAAGCAGATTTTCAAGCTGTTCTACCTTGCCAACTTTATAGCCTGCAGACCGCTTTACAGGACATTCTTGATAGAATATTGTGAATGCTAAAGCAGAAGTGACAGTGACTTAAATAGTGGCCCTGTTTATATCTGGTATAAACATGTGTCTTGGATGATCTGATCATAAGTGGACAGTACTAAATACAAGTGTGAATGATTGAATGAAGTTTCACTGTGATCTGATCACTCAAACCACTTTCTGAGATGGTCTGGGATGCATTTGACGAAATATCCTTTGCGGTGTAAGCACTAATGTGTAACGATGCGCCCCTGGCATGAACCATGCCATAGATGCAGGACGTGGTGGTTGTTTTGGTTACATTGCTACAATCCTCCATAGCTTGTCCATTTTACAATGAGCTGGGCAAAGTGTTGCATGACCATCCATCGCTTTGCCCTATGGAGGAAGAGGTGTGACTTGCTGAATTCTTCTGACAGCAATATCTCCAGCTAGGAGATATTGGCAGTAACAAAATCTAAACCACTAGTGGTCAGCTGGAGATGCATGATAGGCACCGAAGAATGGCAAGTATCTTGGCTGTCCCTTTGTATTTGTATTATCAAACCACATGTTAATACCAGGTGTCAACAGGCTCATACATATTCTTTGCTGTGACCTAAATTTGCAATATTATCTAAAATTAATACAAAGCTGACACTTGGTAAAGGAAATATTTGTGGCTGATACAGGAAACTACATCAAAACTAAAGTTGATGCACTTTCTGCTTAATTGTATGCACATCCCTAAAACTACAAACAGTTTTGGTCAACTTTGGTTTGAGGTTCATCTGGAGTTTTAAGTGTGAAATTGTGTATTATAAAAATTATGCATAGCTCAAGGCTTAGTGTATGATACGATTGGGAAAATTAAGTTGCCAAGTTAGTAATCTGTTTTATATACTTCAAAGAGCGGAGACAGGGAGGAACATAGTGAGGGAGGAAGAGAGACAGGAAGGGAGAGAGATCTGGCAGGAATGCAGTGTTTTCAGTGTTGAGAGGTTAGAAATGGACTTCTCACATGGAGATGTGGAGACGCTTTGGGCGCTGTGCTGACTCTGATTTCTCTTTTTTGCAAGTTAACTCCAGCTAGGAGAGAACTAGCAAGGTGAGCTGAAGTGACAGCAGGAGGAGAGGCTTGAAAGAGTGGAGGAGTTGCTGCTGAGAACAGGGATGGTGTGGGATTCAACTAGTATGCCAGCTGGTGACAGAAACTACTATATTTTAATTTTATTTATTTATTTATTTTTTTTAAAGTAATGCACTTTTTTTGCCTTATATTAGCTCTAGTATAATGCTTACAAGGTGCCAAGTAAGCAAGTGTGTTCTTTGACAAAGATGGCATGAGACCTTAGCATGTCATGAGATCCACAGTATTTTTATATTTTCTGTCTAGGGGGAAAAGGTGAAATAAAGAGCATATGTTGAGGCCCTTGGACCACAGCTTACCATGAAAAAAAAAACAAGATCTTATAAGGGAGAGAAAGTGGAGGCACACTGGAAAATTGCCTTACATTGGCCATGTCTAGGGCTATATTTTGCCATGTAAAGGGGCAGATTTGAAGACAACTAGAGGGGAAACAACCCATATTTGCAACATAGAAAGGACCTGGAAAAGAAAAGAAAAGTTGTAACTCTTTGTGCTCTGAGCTGGGTTGTCCCTTTAACCACCTGCACCCATATGATGAAAACTTAGATGAAATTATTTCTATACGTTTGTGCATCGTTTGTGCTTATTTGTGCAGGCAACACTATGCTACTGTACACCTGCTTGTGTGTCACCGCTGTGTGTGTGTGCGTGTTGGGGTGAAGGTATGTCATTCATGATTATTCACAACTTCTGGCCTAACAGTGACTGTATGGAAATTTAACCCTCTTGTAGAGTAGGATAGGCTAAATTCGTTTCCCCTCACCAACCTGATGAGTAGGATAACCAGATGTTCTCACGTTCTCTTCTTCTGATATATAAATTGTGCGACAGTCCTCGTTGCCCCAGTGCTACAGTCAGACAGCCTATCCAAGCCATTAATTCTGTCTTTGATAAATTAATGTGCTATTACAGAGGTCGATCATAAAAGACCTGTGTATGCTCTCTCTCCTCTGTGGACATGCAAACTAGTTCCACGCAACTGTAGAAATATTCATTTCTCTTTTGAAGATTTAAAATATCCCAAATACACAGGTGGTCAGTTTAGCTTATTTCTCTATTGCCAATCTGGATAAAGGCTTCAGCTAAATTGATTTGATTGCGAGTTTGATTGACAGGTGAATGAAAGTTCTAAATAAGCTATGTTCCCAAAAATAATGATGATAATAAACTAATCCAATGGCTTAAGCGACCATAAACCACGGCCATAGGCTAGCCTGCATCATGATCAAGTTTTTTTTTCTTTCTTTTTTTAATCTTGGGTCTTTTTGAGCTACATTCATGACATAAACGCCCCGCAATTTGGCAATGACACACAAGCAGGCAAGTTACAATCAAGCACAAATATTAATTTTAATTGCCCTAACAAGCACAAATGATGCTGAAACTTTCTCACTTCATCTCAAGAAAAATATATTTATTAAATTCTGGACCAAATGGGTCAAATACGCAAAGCCCCTACGGCCCAATTTTGTGGAGGTATCAGATGATTGATTCTGCATTATTTATTTTGTTCCCCTTGCACCTGTACATGCCCTTGCAATCTCCCCCTGGATATCCTTTACATTGCTCTCAGATGGACACTTAACTCGCTCTCCCTATATATACAAAGTCCCTATATGTTCTAAAAAAAAGTGGACAGCAGAGAAAATTGCACTGCACCTGTTTTGATCTGCTTAATGTTTTCTGTACACTAAATAAAGAAACGGCAAAAAAAAAAAACAAAAATGATGCTGAAACTATTCCAACCATGTTCAAGTCATTTGAGTGTTAATGGGGTGCTGATGACGTCAGATATTTAACGCTGAATAGCGTAAAATACAATCAAGCACAAATATTCATTTTGCTTGCACAAATAGGCACAAACAATTCTGAAACGATTCCAACTATTTTTGAGTCATTTGGGTATTGATGGGGTGCTGGACCTAAGGTCACCAGACAAGTAAATGTTTTATATATCTAAAACCGTTTGAGCACAGATAAGCGCAAACGATGCACAAATGAAGAGAAATAATTTAATTCATATTTTCATCATATGGGGTGCCAACTTCACACAGGTCTGCTACCCACCTTAAAGGTAGGAGACAAACCATATGCCAGAGGAAGAGCGCAGTAAGCTGAGAGTCTCAAAGTGACTTTTTGCTGTGAAGATTAAATGCCTACCATACACTAGAAGACTTTGAAAAGACTTTGAAAATAGGCTTCTTTTAAAAGACCAAAGCTTGACAGTCTCTGATATCTAAAGAAAACATAGGTTTTTAGTCACACCCCTTAAGATTTTGCAAAGACCAGGTATCTTGCAGTGTCCCTATTTTCAAGACTACAACTAGATTTATTTTGAGATTATTTTCCATCTTGCACCTGGTGGAAAAAAAATACACTAGACCAAACTCCCTTTAAGAAGTCTGACATAGTAACACTTCCTAACTGTCGGCAAAAACACATAAGTTTAGAAACATGGTAAAAGGTGTCATATATCAACAGTACTCTTGTCAATTCAGCATTAAAATAATGCACAAAGAAACTGTATTTGCATACAAACTTAATGTTTTGGCCTCAATTTGCAACCAGCCTCTGTTGATTAGCTGAGTAGAAGAAGACTGTGGTAATAGGAGGACCTTTTCAAAATGTAAGATTTCTCACTACAATAAGTGCTGGTTGGCGGATCAAATACCTGCCGAATTAAACATGGACTCATTCTTTCCACAATTCCACAACTTTCTCTCAGTTTTCCACAGTCCAAGAGAACCAAGACTTGTTAAGGTTCTTGTGCCTCCCTGGAGTCCCCTCCATGTCTACCCAGTCTGCTGCTTCTTGTTTGATGCTGGATAGAGTGCAGCTATTTGATGTTGACAATGGTAATGTCATTGAATTTTAGTATTTGCATGAACCAAGACTAAAAACTTATTATATTATTAAGTATGTCTGATCATGTCAGAGCATCAAAATGAGAAAAAGACTGACCCAAGACAAGTTAGGAAGGATTTTTATGCACACCTTACACCAAATGTTGGAGATCACTGGCTTGCTAATAGACCTGAATAACTGTTTGAATTAATTTGTAGCAAGGCTTGTCATCAGGGAAATGGGCTCAGGTGTGTCTCATTCCATGTGGCAATTGGACAGTACCCTCACTTCAATCACACCACTTGGCCTAGGAACAGCTTGCGGCACTGGCCTTAATGCAACTCTGGGCCTGCTTGGGGCGATTTCTCCAGTTCAGACTGACGGTGTTCCCTTTGGGGCATGTATTACCATTTAATACTGTGGGCAAACCGGTATGGTTTAAGTCCTATATTAGATGAACAGGCTGTGCTTTGGTGTGCTCATGAATCTCTGCAGTCAACAGCAAAATCAAGCTCTGGTTCTTTGCCTCTTTTTTCTGAAATGTGCCTTTTGTGTCCCTTTAAGATTGAAGCAGGAGGTCGTCCTAAAAATAGAACTTTTTGTCAGTGGTGATAAAAGGAGCATTGTCTATTAGGGGGCTGGAACACTGCACTACTATATTATGATTGGCATTTTACAGCAAATCTCTGTTCTTGAGATACCCACAAGTGCAAGAATAGACGGGAGAATATGTTTTACATGTGACAGGCTTAAATTATGTGCATTGTATTTTAAAGGGCTGACTGGAAGGTCATCAGAGTGCAGTTTCCGACAACAGTCAGAAGAAGATGAATTATTGGGGATGTGAGGGGATGTCTTTTTTGTGTGAGTGTGGGTGTTCATGTTTGTTGGATGTGTATATAGATACATGTGCGTATTGGGAAAATTTTCCCCATTCCAAGTGATGTAATCTATATTCCATCAGTGGTGAGGGCCCTTAGGTCCTTGGTTATCACACTGTTATGGGCCCTGAGCAACAGAATGACCCCAATGTATAATATCACCCCTGTGCCCTATTTCTCAGAGGGAGGGACAGAGATCTCAGTAGAAATGTCTGCCTTCACTCTATGGCTGGATGTGAAATTTATATGTCTCAGCAGGTTTCCAGCATTTTTCCAGTTTAATGATGTAATGTAAGAACAGAGGATTCCTGTCGTAAGCTTTTGTCAAGCATGGAGCACGTTTGTCGATGTTTATATGAGTATTTCTTCTTATTTAAACAGGACAGACACAGATTGATTTGCCTTTTAACCTGCATATGATGAATTATGATTGGTACTGTTCTCTTTGACAGAATCCATCAATTGTGCCACAGATCTTTTTTGAGGTGAAGCTGAATAGCTGTATGTTACAAACACTACGAGACAAATGACTTGCAGGTCCGGACAGTGAGAGGATGTTAGAAATTGCTAGATGCTAGACAAGCAGTAGGTATTAGATACCAACAGATACAACAACAAGGATATAATTTTCAGAGCTATGATACTAGCATGTTCAATTCATTCTTAAATCCTTTTTATATTTGGGACCAAATCAAATTGTAAATGTAGCTTAATAAATAAAACGGTCCTTTTGATCTCAATGTATTTACCCATTTCTCTGCATCTTCCGCTCCATATCCTTCTTTCATTTACAACCTTATTTTCAGCAATGAATGTCTTCGCCAGTTTCTGCAGAGATGCAAGAGACTCTAATTTGCGAATACGCCTTGGTTGAACAGATTCCTGTTTCCTGTCTCTTCTCTTTAGTGCAGGCCTCCCCATGAAGCGAGTGACAGTGCAAAAGATCGGGACATCACTGCAACCAGGAACACAGGTGATTAACAAGTGTTTGTGGAATCGTGCTGAGAATACTGTTAGGATGTGTTCATGTGTTTGGCTGTTTGCTGTGAAAGTGTCTATACCTGGGATGTTTGCACATGCTTAAGTGCTTATGCATTTCTATTAGAGTCAACAGCCGTGTTTTCAACACATCCATAAGTCTGCATA
>JAPZEB010000006.1:20852608-20866604 GCA_029783705.1 Chaetodon striatus
CAGTGGCCCTACACATCAAACTATAATGCTCTAGGTACCTCTCTAACGTTAGTTTTGGACACTGAGGGAAGGCGTTTCAGTTTCAGCTTGTTACATGCATAGTGTCCCTTCAAAATAAACTTCCATATTTACAGAAAATGTGTAAGGTGTCCACTAAATAAATGCACACAGTAGTGTCTTTTTAAAATCAACTTCCATGTTCACAGAAAATGTATTAGATAAATTACAAGGTTAAGATAAAAGACCACTGTTTGGTTAAAATCAATACATTTGTTACTAACTTAACGTAATGTGCTGCGTTGTTAAAGTAACTCAACGTTAACTTTCAGTTTCACACAGGACAGGAACAGTGGTGTATTTTGGATGAAAGTCCTCTGTTTGTTTGACCTGTCCACCCATCCTATGTGGACTGTCTTGCTCTTTGGGTACAAACTGGACAGGTCGCCAAACTATCACAGGGCTAACATATAGAGACAGTCAACCATTCACACTCACATTCACACCCATGGGCAATTTAGAGTCACCAATAAACCCAGGACATGCAGGTTGTTCTCCATTCTGACATGGGAAGAACATACAAACTCCTTACAGAAGAGCTCCCCCACCCTGGAGTTTGAATCCCCCACCCTGGATTCAAATCAGGAACCCTCTTGCTGTGAGGTGACACTGCTAATCACTGCACCACCTTGCCCCCAGCAGACATCGGTATTACTTAAAAAAAAAAAAACAGGTGTAAGAAATAAAACAAATGGATATATGACAACACAACATTGTGCAAAGGGTAAAAATATGGTAATAATTAGAATATGTGTGCGATAAGTCTATAAATAGCACTAAAGCCAGCAATCTACAGTGTTTCTGGCCAGTTCCATTATACTGATTTCAAATTTTCACGTGTGAGTGTGAGTTCCCCATGGGCAAACCTGGGTGATTAATGTGAGCCTATGACCAGGTGATTCTTTACAATGAGAAATAGAGTGGCTTTTAATCTGAAAGCAACCAAGCGAGCAGCCTGAAGCAGCAGAAAATCTTGGCACCATGCAGCCAACAGTAAAAGGAAGTACAAACTGCACATACAGTAAAGCGTTGCTTTATCCAGGTATAAAACAACTTAACACGCAGTCAAGGAGTGGAGGTGCACAGAGAGGAAAATATGGCAACTTCTGAATGGCAGATTAGTCAAATGTATATGAATATTAAATATTTTATTCATGACAGAAAAAGACATTTTTCTTCTTAAAAATAAAGTTATAAATAAATGTAGATTTCTATGGTCCAATGTGGTGTTAAAAGAGAAAAGACAAAACAATGGCATTTAAGAGCATACACACCGTGAACATTTGGGTGAAAATGTGTACAAACAACAGTTACTGTATATATGTCAAATCTGTGGTAATAAAAGTACACATGGCCAGAGCAATTGTGTTTGTCAGGAGCAATATACACTGTGTCCAGTGATGAATTATCTATGATGTCAGCATCAACAAACAGGCTGTAATCAGCAAACAATCGCACAAGCATTATCACTGCCGAGCAGAGCGCTCACCAGCTACTATCTCTGTCCCTCTGTCACACACAATCACTCATTATCTATTGCACACACACAGAAACAAAGCTTACTTTCAAACTGTAATCACTTACAGATTACTTAATATTTCCTCATGAGTGTAGTAATCCTGACACTCTGCAGACTCTGGTGGTTTCAGTTATATCTGGATAACTGCTTGCAATCTAAGGTTAAATGGTGCTTCATTTCATTTTTATTCTGCCATTATCATCACTTGCAAGAATGATCATTCATTTTTCATCTTTTAAAATATAATTTTTTTTTCATTATTAACGACATCAAGCCTGATTTTCTCTCTTTCTCTCGTCCTTCCCTAGTTTCCCTCTGCTCACTATCAGTCTCATTTTTGTTCATTTTCCATCCACTTGTTTCATCCATTCTCAATCAGTCTTCACCCTTTGTCTCCCCAATCTGTCATCTGACCCCTCTTACCCCTTTGTGCCAACATAATGGAGTGCCTTTGCAGACTTTTCTCCCTCCTCTCTCTTTCTTACTTAAGACTCATTCTCACTTAACTTTATAGCTCTATCCTCTATTGGAACTGAAGATGGCGCTTCAATAGCACTTTTACTGTGATTGTGACATCCTTTTCGGCTGTCCATATTAATGAGTGTCAGCCTTAGCCTGCCCTTTAGATTCTTGAAGCAGTATCCAATATAGTCTGTAAGTGATGCAAGACTTCAGCCACATACACCTCAACTTATAAAACAACCCTGCTCCTCCTGTGCTCAGTGGTCCATGTATCAGTTATACCTACTTAGTAGCTGATAGGATGCTCTTCTGCCTGCAGGCCCTCCTGAAATTTTTCAGGCTTGGATTCAACAGTGTGCGGGAAATGCTCAACACGAATCACATTGGCTTCCCCCTCTCACATTTCTCACTCTTTAGCCGTTTTCATCTACAAGAGTGAGCCGTTTGCTGGTGTTTTTGTTTATTGTTATTCTCAGGAGACGAAAGACACTGTGGTGCGGGAAAATCCCAGGAGGCAGGCTGTTTCTGAGCTGTAATGATAATGCCGTGCTCCGTTAATTAAGTCACACATCTTGTCCGTTGTAACTGAAATTTTCAACACTGTCTGCATTAGTGACTGCATGACTGAGCTGTTTGTAACTACAAGGAGGTGGAAATTAAGCGGCCACTTGGTGAATTAACTCATGCTGGAATGAATTTTTTTCCCCATAGCATTTTCATTGCAAATGATGACTCAATTTAATTACTAACATACCTGAAAAGAGCGTATTTACTTATTGAAAATAATGGATGATGATAAATAATTATGGTTTGTTGATGCTTATTTATATTCAGGCAACCTAATCAGACAAACATGATTTGACTTGATGTAACTATGAGACCTTCTCCTGTGCTACCAACTGCATCTTCGTCACTTTTGTACACGTCAGGTATAAAGATGCCTTTATAGTGCATGAATATGACACATGTACTATTGCTCTGCTGCCCTTTGGTGGACACAGCTCTAAAGGAGTTCATGAACAGTCAACCATAGCCTCGTGTGACCATTTGAATCTAAAAATTCATGGCGCTGGCACTGATTTCCCCTGAGGAGTCTGCAGCCAGACGTCTCAAGTGCCTGGGCAGCAAGTGCATTGTCCATTTTGTGGCCTGGATGCCAACATGTGCAGCATGACTGAGGCGACTGCGAAGAGTGGTGGACTGTCAGAGGCAATCCTGGCAGATGTCTGAAAAATTACAGATACAGAAAATAATCAGCTTAGAAAACAAAGTGCGAAGAGACTTGTTCCATGTCTCTGAATAATAAATTTAAAAGCCAAATAAGGGTTTAAAACAAACATGAGCAATTCTGGATTTTAGACAGAATCGATGCAGATGTCCAGGATGGATGGTTGGAGTGATGAAAGGACTGACTGAAAAGAAGAGGAATCAAAAGATTAAGAAGGGCTGTTGTTGGCTCTGAAAGGTATACAGACTGAAAGGCATCTGATCAATACAACCTTATCATGGTGTTAAATCCTCTCACGTCGTGGCAGGACTCTCTGTACTTGGCCTCTTTATCTCTGATTCCATCATGCTCTCTTTTTTTACGCGATCTGTTTTACTCTTTTAAGGCAGGCGGCCACATGCTCCAGAATTGTTTTTCTTTATTGAGAGGAAAAGCCAAGAGAGGAAACAGATGCGATGAGCTCTAGAGAGATTTGATCCTAGGCCAGCAGGGATAATTTTCAATTTAGGCATTTAGGCAGGGCTTTACCACAACACCATCTTTTGGTGTTGTGAATCTCTCCCTTTAAAGCTTTTTCTCCATGCAGGTGGCTATGAGAGTGCATGCTTATGAGAGGTTAACATCTCATCCCCATGAACTCTGTGAAAACAAAACACTAAGTGAACTTGAGAACTGCCTTTCCCTCTTTACATTCCAATTCAAGCCTCTACTCTATGTTAAGTGCCTCAGTCTGGAGCATCATCTGTAAAAGGCTCATCGCAGTTGTCCCATTTTACCTGGAGTATTCCCAGCAGGGAGGGTTTACAGAAAACAGCACAGGACAGGATGTGCAAGAAAAAAAGCCTGGTTGGTGAACCAAAAGGAATATTCCCTGAGGGGAAGTGACATTCTTTAACTTAACCTACTGTAAATCTCTACATGTTGATGCTCTCTCTTTCTCTCTGCCTCACGCACATTAAGCAGCCTCTTTCTTCTCCATTTTCTCATTTCGTTTGCAGCTTTTCATTTCTGCTCTCCTGCCAGTTTTCCATTGTGTTGCCCATTTGCAAGCATTTTGTTAAAACTAGTGACATTATTTTTCTCACTGTGTAGTCGCTCTGTTTTAAGTCACCACTGATTCTCCTTGAATGCCATTTGCAATGAGATGATGGGAGAGAATTGAGGGGAAAATTAAACAGATTTGAGCAAGCAAAGTCTGCATCATGCAAGAGACTCTAAGCAATTTGTTGTTGAGTGTTAGCTCGCCTGCGTGGGCAGTTTCTCAGTTTGTGCAAATTGTGAACAAATGGGTGTTTGATTTTATTCCAAGAATCGTCATATAGGCCAGATCTGATGGTGATAATGTCATTAAGGGCAATGACAAAGCTGGACTGCTGGTTACCAGCCATGGCAGTTCAAAGGGTGCACAGCCTTGCATAGAACAGCTTTGAAATAGAGTTGGAACAGGAGCTGTTCTGGAGAACCACAAGCTCTGGACAGCTTCCCAGGGGCCTCATTAGGGACTATGCATGATGGGTAGATGGAGGAAGTGGGGCACAGCGACCAAACACACAGACACAACACAAAATCACACGAGTGCATGTAAACACACACACCCATGCCGTGTCTCTGTCGCTTGCCCACACACACATTCATACATGCAGACACGTAGCAGGGGGGCAAAAGCCTTAAAGCATGACAGAGTGTAAAAGTAATTGCTAGTAAAGTGATGTGTCAGAGCTGCTGTGCAAATGGCAGAAACAAGTTCAGACAGATGAAAAGAAAAAATGTGATCATGCCACTTGAAATGTCTTTACAGCAACAGCAAAAGGAGCTCACTGAAAGCCAAGTGTTTAGTATCCTATGTTGTTAATTTAGTTAATTAATTTCATTTGTTTATGTGTGTTCATAGGTGTGCATGAGTGTATAAATCTTTGTATGTGTGTGTGTGTGTGTGTGTGTGTGTGTTGTGTGTTGGGTCATTTGCTACAACAGCTTTGGTTCATTGTGACTTTAAGAGCGTCTCCAGAGTTGATCTCACGCTAAGTGTCATTAAGCCACTCGTCTTTTCACGCAGCTGGTGAGCATGACTGTATGTGTGTGTGGGTGTGTGTGTGTGTGTACATATACTGGGTGCAGGCTGTGTTCCGACACCCTACATTTAGCTCTTCTACAGCTCACTGACAGAGCTCCATATGGTGTCTCTGTTTCTTCCTCACACACCCATCACAATGTGTGATTTATGCTTTTTTAATAGGCAGGTCCCGGTATGTACACACACAGACAGGACACTCATTTTTTTAATGATGCGGCATAAAAAGTAATTTCCCCCTAAAAGTTCACATTTTCCCAGAGAGATCTTGGCAAAGGTAACTCACAAAAAAACAAAAAAAACAAAGACAAACAACCAGGTCTACCCAATATTGTCACAGCTGCTGAGGAAGACAACCAAGTAAGCAGATACACATTCTCTTATATATTACAGAAAAAAACAAGTCATATTTCTAATCCGTGACATTGAGTTCTCTTGGCTGAGCAAGCTGAAGCATGAGTGTTCAGCAAAGTTTTGCTCACTATGTCAAAGATTAAATCCAACCCACATAATCATCTGCTCTCCCTCACACATAATCCCTGTCACTCTTCACTTTCAGATACTCGCCAAAAGACATACTGCGAAAATGTCAGGTGTAATTGTATTTAATATACTGTAAATGGAAATACTCACAATGCTCAAATACTATATGTTAAAAAAAAGGTATGTGTACACATACCACATATTTTAACTTCAATTATTGATTTGTTTCAACATGTTTAATTGGAATACATGCCATTTTGAGCAGACATATTGGACATACGTATGATATACCGTACGCATTGTAAAAATGCATCTATAATGCATCTTGAGGGTATCAATAGTAAATTATAATGCTGTATGACTGCACTCATAAACACACATAATACTTCCTGATGCACCATGTCAACAGTCATAAAACATTATAGATGTGACTTGTAATGAATTATAAGTGTTTTATGGATATCCTTTACTAGTTATAAACTGGAGGTTGGCTGATGGGGCTTATGATGCATTATGAATACCTCTACTAACCCATACACACCTCAACAATCAACTGTAATAAGGAATCATGGTATGTCTTTTTGCAGCCAACAATCTTGCAGATAGTGACACTGCAAGATCCCCAGTCTTTGCAAAATCTTATTCTGTGACTGAAGACTCTCTGACTCGTGACATATTGTCTTTAGATGTGAGAAGGTGTCAGACTTAAGTCTTTTAAAAGTTTTAAAAAAGTTTTTCCAGTATATGATAGACACTAATCACTTATAATGCATCATATATTCTTTTAAATACATGGAAATGGATCACTTAGCACCAACAATGAAACCTTACAATGTAGCAAGCATTATTATGGATGCATCAATATGTACTTCACTTTACTTAACGCGTACAGTTATAACTTATGATACTGCATGGACTATTATAACATTCCATGAGTCCTTAAAAGTTTATAACTAGTCATCCATAAGACACTTAAAATTAATTATAAGTCATGACTGTTGATATAGTGCATCAGTGTTTATGAGTGCAGTCACAGAGCATTATAAATGTATCATAATTCACTATGAATGACCTTATAATGCATTACAGATGTGGTCTTCATAGACAGTGTTGCCAACATTTTTTATTATTATTAAAACAAGGAAGATGAATTTAAATGAAAACCACTTCATTAAGGTGAAACTAAATGAGTTATTTCCCCACTGTGGCTAAATATGTCAGTTACAAATACATAGTGGAATGTAAACTGTTGCTCTTTTGTAAGTTAATGGCTGAAGATGACAAGTTTTGCAGTGTTCATTTTCAGTTTGTTAATTGATCTATCCATCTAGCCATTTAATGCAGACTGACTGTAGAGAATTTTACCTCAGCATCTGCAACTGAGATAAAAACAGCTCAGAGGTATTGTATGCCTTCAAGCTGCTCACATAGCTTCCAGTCATGTGGCATCAAATCAGATCTACAGTGTAAAAAGACACACATATACTGTGTATGCAAATGCATGCTAATGTATATGAATACAACTAGTCACTTCTGGCATACAGATACAGTGCACACACAGTTAAGCTCATTGGTCAATAACTGTTCAATAACATACAGACGTTGTACTATAATGAGCCCAGATGGCACAGTGGGAGGGTCTGTTTCCTCTCCTCCCCACCAGGAGTAAAAGCATTTACAGTGCATCATACTGCTCCTGGCAGCAGGCAGCAACACACCCTTAGGGAGTCAGACAAGCAGAACTGCTTTCTGTTGTTATCAAGAGGAAATTTACAGTAGGAAATGCACAGGTGTAAATAATAGCATTAACAATGGCGAAATTCTGTTTAGCTGCTTCAGTTTCAGGGTCCTGCATTGTGAGTAGAAATTCTGAGAGAAAATGCTGAAATATCTCAAAAGTTGAAACGGATTACTATTCCCAGCTACCATTTCCAAGTGGTATTGTTGTCGGTACTGCTGTCACAAAGACAACCAGATCGCTTTCTCTTTTCCAAAGAGCCTTTGCAGCTACCACGGTTTCCACAATTACTTTGATTGTTTCAGTGTATGCCATTTCCACTACTGGAGATAGTTGCTGCAAAAAGTTACAGTAATACTTTTTGTAACTGGGGACAGTTATTGGTAGCTACCAGGGAAAGCAAAAACACTATCCTCCTCCTGTTTTGGTTGTGCAATGGTTGATGCACCTCCTGTGTGCCAGAATAATTAAAAGCTAAAAGTTAAAAGTCTTATGAAACCAGTCATAACCCAGGTGATGTCATTATTCTGTAGCCATTACATTGTACAATCAACATTTACTTTATAATGATAAATGAAAGCAAAAAACATGAGAAAAAAAAATCTAAATATCACAGAAAAAAAATCTAAATATCACAGAAAAATAAATAGCTTTAATGCTTGGTATATCATTATCAGCAGAATGGAATAAAGTGCAGTTTAAACATACTTGGCAAATGATGAATCATGACATGAAGCATGCGATTTAAACATCCACTGCAGCTTTTGCTCCACTAAAGAGATAAAACTTTGTGGTAAACACAAACACCATATAGAACAATAAGGAGAATCTAACATTCCTAAAATTAACTTCCTGAGACTCTGCATCCTCATATGAAGACATCCCATTTTGGGTTTACTTGACCCTATACTTTACACATATACATTCCTCTTTACTTTGACCTGTTGTCCTCATTCATGGACACGTTTTTTGTGTCATCTAGGGGAAGTACGAGAACAAAACACTACTCCACGTAAAAACAAGATGGCAGCCACCTTGGCCAAGTCAGTCTGCACGAAAGTGGACAAGGGCCAAAACCTGATCACATTATGTGGTTAAAACTTGTTTTTTTATGATTGCTAATGTTAGCAGTTTGATATGGCAACAAATTTGATCAATTTTAACAACAGTACAAAGACACTGTTAATTAAATTAGAAAGTACTTATTTGGAGACTTTGGGACTTAATTGTTGTCACATTTGAGGGCTTGGGACTTAATTGTCATTGACAATGTTTAGTTGTTTATACCTTTTGGGTCCTACTGATCCCAAATACCAAGGAGAAATTAAAAAAAAAAAAAAGCATACCAAACAAAAGTTTGGGTCTCAAAAGGTTAAGATATAGAACAACGATAAATGCTATATTTTCATCATGTCTTTCACGTTTTCTTCTGTCGTATGAAGTTTGGCTGGTGCTCTTTTAATTTTGTCATCTCATTGTGCCCGACTGGAGAATTAGTGCCACCAACTGTTCTCAATAACTTTTATGTTGTGTAATCTCTTTTAGCTTTATGACTAATTTATTTATTGATGGAAAAACTGCCCCTGCAGCCATTTATGTTTGTCTGTATGTTTTCTAGATGTGTGAGAGAGAAAGCTGAAGCTCACTAGGGTTCATCGAACATTTGCGTGAATGTTGATTGCAGGAGGCAGGTGTGGGTGGCTGTGTTTGTATGTGTGCTTGAAGGATTTCATGTGCCAGATGTCGGCTCCCTTTAGCAATACTTGTGACTCAGCAGGACAACGGGGGGAATAAAAATCTCTCTGAATCACTCCCGTCTTCCTCTTTTACTGTAATGCTCTGTCTACCATATGTTGCTTTTCATGTTCAATCGGATTCTGAGGACTCTTTCTGGCCTTGATTCAAAATGCAACTCTACTTCTCCACTCTCCAGCCATCCAAGTGTCCGTGTGAGATATACCACATCCCTAATCTTCTAATTGGTAGGTAGTCTTGGCTATTACCTGAGCGATGACAGGGTAGAATCGATAAGAGGCACAATGCTAAATGATGCATCCTGCTGTTTCTCTCTCTTTCTCTGTTCCTCTCTGTCTTTTTCTCAGTCTCTGCCCATTTTGCTCTCTGTATCACAGTCCCAGTTTAAATTCACAGTATCCAAGGCAACAGCCATTCAATCTCAACACGGCAGTGAAATGAACACTCCTTTAATTTGTCTTTATTACTGACCCATTGTTCCTCTCTTGATCCTCTTTCCATATTTCATATGTGCTCTATGTGAAATAGCAAGAAAGGTTTGCAAAATGTCTCCCCGTCCTTCATCAGCTTAGAGGTAATCAATGGAAACCTGGTTCTCAATCAATGCCAGTAATTTACCCCCACAAGAACCCACCAGTGTCAAATAATGCATTATTCACTGTGTGTCACTGCATGACATAGTGCGGCCTATTTGATGAACAGTCCTTTAATGGACTTTGATGACAGATGTAGATGGAGGGATGATTATGCTCAAGAAATAGAGAGAAGAGGCGGGTGGAAAAGAGGGAGAGGGGTCAGATAGCTCATGCCTATTTCGCATAATTAAGTTTAATTTTTTAGCCAGACTGAGACTGAGTCAAAGAATGAAAAAAGTGTCCTGGTTTCAGAGTTGCTCATCATTTCAGTTTATGGTAAGGAAATGAATATCATCATCATCATCATCATCATCAACATCTTCGCCATCATTATACAGTTTACACTCACTTAGAAACAAATAAAAACATTCCTGGAGTAGCACCTCACTGGGAGTAAACATTTATCTGTCTTTCTTTGCAGTGCGGCACTTTACACACGCCATTTGAATAAAGGCACCTTCATTCTGAGCTGTGTGAATAGACTGCACTTCTTGGACCATTGTCATGTCTGAGCTTCTCGAAATATGTGCATGCATACAGAGCAGAAAATGAATAAATTCCCCTGGGTAGAATTATGTAGGGTTGAAAATCTTATTTGAAGCTTGCAGTGAGTGGTCCCACCAGATTATTCTCCGAAGCAGAGCCAGAAAATGGTGACAATCAGTGATTTCTAATGCAGGGCAGAGCTTCTTAAAGCTCTGCCATAGTCCAACCAGCACCAGCAAACAAAAAAAAACAGCAAACAAACAAAAAAAAGATGACATATGAGAGTAAGGGGGATTTCAGTTTTCATTTATGAAAATTGTTTTATCATATGGTCTGTATATGTCAATGTCAATGGCAGTTTGCAATCTTGAAAGGAAGCAAAATATACAATATAAAATGCCCTTTGGCTTAACTTTGTTTGATTAAATTTAAAAAAAAAGTTATCAAATGTCAGAAATAACATGACAATAAATAGAAGTGGACAAACCAGATCTGCTGCACCTCAGAATACATACACAATTAATTATTTCCGCTCCCTATTTACTTAACATGAGATTTTGTCAATCAATCTCCTGGTATGAAACAGCACTGATCCTTTATTACAGATTGCACTCCATATGCTGGCAAGACAAGCAAGCCAGAGGTGAAATAATTTACATGATTCCCTGCTTTCAAAACAGCATGATAAACAGACATATAAATTTTGATAGAACACAATTACTGTAAAATAACAGATTTATTTAGTGTTATAGGTATTGACTTTTTCTTACACCAGAATTACTTTTAAACCTTGTGTAATATCTCCGCAAGCTAAGAATAGCATCTCCTTTATTTGGAACAGGCTGCGAAAAACTCCTGCTCACATGTTGTCTTTTAATTAGGACATTTTCTGAGTTTCAGCCTGGTAATCTTTGAATATTCCTGGAAAGCTCTTACTGTTCTCCAGACCAATTAAAATACAGTGTGCAAAACGGCCTCAGAGGGCCCCTTAGGTAGTCTCGCCTTGTGCTCGACAGGCTCTCTGTCAAAACTTATCTGGCAGAGCAGAAGATATTTACATATTGAGCACGGAAACAGATATCATTATATACCGATACTGAGCCAGTACTTCTGTATGAGGGAGGGAGGAGTGGGGGTTAATCACAGCAGCTGGATCAGCCCAGACTCACTCTGTAGGACTTGTAACCTACAAAAGCCCTTACTCCATTTTCAAAGCAATGTCACTTTTAGACAGCAGGACACAGGGGATTTTTGTAGCCCTTCAGATTTTTTATTAGCATCAGTGTTAAGAACACGCTGACAGAATATGATGTTCGGTCATTAAAGCTTGTATTAATTGATCTCTAATCGCCTTGTCAAAACTTAACAGTGGATAAATGTTGAGCTGAGTGGTAAGATGACATGCACACTGTAGAATTTGCTTTAAGCACTGTGTTTTGTACATTATCCACTCAAAGTTTGATTGTTTTACTGGCTATATTATCACTTTTCTATTTGGGATGCCCCAAAACAAGGATGATAGATCTTAAAGGGACATTGTGTAACATTTTCTGTTGTTTACTGGCCAAAATCGATGTCTGCATTTATATATGTGTTATCATTGGAGTACTATGACTTCCACTAATAATCTGACACATTCTCGTAAGCTAAGAATTTTATATTTGTTTATACGACGGGTAAGCCAGTGGGAAGCGCCATGACGGTCTGCCACACTTAAAACTACAGCCGCCAGCAAGGGACAAATAGCACCAACACGGAGTAACTACGCATTTTCCCTGCGAGCCAGCGCAGAATGATTGAGACACCGGAGGAGAAGATCAGCGAGAGAGGCTTACTACCCCGGCAAGTTTGAAAATCTGCACTAATGCAGCATAATGTAGGACCATGCATATGCAGCAGCAGCATGGGAGACGGTTTCACCATCGCCAAGAAAGCGAAAAAGGGAACTTTTTCAGCGTGACCAGAGCATTCAACAAAAGAGGATTAACATTGGGCTAGCCTTCCCCAGGTAGAAGGAGCTCATGAAGGAGAAAGATTTTAAAAGAGACCGGAAGTTGCCAGCTATCTCCTCGACAAGTAAGTCAACTGCACTGCCTAAATTAGCCTAAAGCTAACCTTTTTCATTTGGTTTTGTTAGACGGTGTTGCTCGTTACCACAGGCAGCATAACAGTCGATCCTGCTAAAATACACCAGCCTCTGTGGTACAGAAGTGTATGTTTACATGGTTTCAGTAGCTTTCATAGTCGCGGTAAACGCCGGCTTTTTGTCACAGTAAATGCCAGCTTATAAAGCCTTCCCACCAGCTTTCAGTCATGGTAAAACCGGACTAAAAGCTGGTGGGTTTACAGCGACTATGAAAGCTACTGAAACCACGTAAACATACAGTTCCACCAGAGAAGTATAACCAGATTTCACTGTGTGTGTAGTGTCTGTGTTGTTGTATGTGTACTTATTGGATAGCTGAGGATGACATGGTTTCATTAGTGTTGTCGAGGCTTTTGATACACGGCGGCTACCGTTGTTGCAATACGTGTTTGAAAAAGTGAGGCGCTAGAGTGCACTATTCATTTGAATGGGATACGCGATTTCAACGTTAGATAGGAGTAATTCCTACACAATGTCCCTTTAAGTAAGATTTCAAAAGACAAGGCTTATATGCAACAAGTTACTTTGTATAAATCATCAATATTACATGCGCTTGATATTTTGCCAAGCTTACTTCTTATCCGCCTCAGCATGTCCACTGACCATCAGTTTCTGAATTTAATAAGATTTATCTTTTGGTGTAATGTTCCCAGTTTTCCTTATGTTTTGGATATGTGCTCCTGTGGAAACTGTGCAGCCATGCCCACAGAAACTGAAAATATCTTCTGCTTGGAGATACCACAACTACCATTCTCAATAGTCAAACTAATAACTAATTTGTCTTGATTACATGCTGCATTTTTAAGATACCATAGTATTTAGCATTTGTAATTCACTGTAGATTACCAGACAGCTACAGGAGGTCGAGGAAGAACTACCTTGTATGGTAGACCATCCTGGGTTGGAGCCTCACTGCCTGAATGTGTACTCTCTACAGAACGCCTGCAACAATCATCAAGAAGATTCAAGATGGCAGATGCTGGCGCATTCTGGCTGCCTCTCCATCTCTGATCTGAAAAGTTTTGCTGTTTAATCTTCGCATCTGATTTTATAGTCTGGTCGATTAACTGTCCTATGATTCCGTGGCTACAAGCTACCTGTCATCCTCCTATCCAGACAAACACTTTTACTGGACTTGCATCTCAAGATCAGCTGAAAGTTGTACCTCCCAAGGAGCTCCAATCTGGGAGTTTTTCACAGTGTGGCTTCATTGTCCTGCTACTGGAGCAGTCATTTCTCTAGCTTCTGCCTGACTGCATCGCTAGCCAGCATGAGCCCTCCTGCTTATCCCGCTGGGATCTTTCTGTGCTGATGTGGCTAGCCTCGCCGTGCTCTGGATGCTTAAGGACAGATGGATGTTGTATGCTGTAAAGCCCTCTGAGGCAAATTGTGATTTGTGATATTGGGCTTTATAAA